>JAQGCX010000432.1:0-17088 GCA_034700205.1 Plectus parietinus | reverse complement strand
TTAAGAATTAGTGACCCACGTAGAAACAGTGACCCAGGGTCACTATTTTCTGTACTGGGAAAGGAAAAATTGCCTTAAGTACAACACAATATGCGTTCAGCACATGCTTAACGCACGCTACAGGTATCCGTTTCATCGTTCTTTCATTTTTCTATGAACAAATAGTCAAATAATATGCATTATTCACAAGAATTTATTGAAAAATGTTCCTTTTTCTTGAATTTTTTGTCACTGATATTCAATCATATAGAGGTTGAAACAATAGTGACCTACGCAGAAATAGTGACCCAGGGTCCCGGGGGTTTGAAATAATAGTGATCCAGGGTCACTAATTCTTAAAATACGTTGATTCACTGTTGAACTATTTACCAGTAGTCGAAATGCGACCGCCGGAAGTGCCGCCGAGTCGACTGAGAGCGCTTTTCTTGCGGTTCAGGCGATCTGACGCCATTGTCTCCTCAGGATCATCGAACTCGTCTTCCTCATCAGAATCCTCGAATCCCTCACCTCCAGTCGTAGATGTCACTTCCGGCGAAGCTGCAATTTCATCAAATATTAAAATATTATACTGAAAATGTTTGTTTTGAATTGCAAAGTCCAGTCAGCAAAGTATTAAGAAGGCATGAGAAACAGTAATTTGATGAGTGAAATATCAGAAAATCACGGAGCGAAAATACAGGGTAGAGCAACGAAGAATGAACACGTTTGAATAGCTGCTGTTTCAGATCGAGTTGAAATTTGGTACACATATGCATCATATGCCAGCTTAAAAACTGCAAAAGTTTCACGTCAATCGGTTAGGCTTTTCGCATTTTACGCATATTTTTGTCAGATGCCCAATTTTCAGTTGCTCTGAAGCGTTCCAAATTTATTCTATTTTAATGTTCCACTGCAAAAAAATCGTATGAACGTTGGCCAATTACTGCACAAAAAAGTTTTCGCTTTATTTGAAGCTCTGTAACACTTAGTGCGCAGTTAAATTTTTGTTTTTGTCCTCGTGTGTCCTGCAATGCGTCTGCACCATTATTATTTCTGTTCTTCTCACAAAAACTTGCAGAACATGTGTCAACCATTTTCGATTAACGTGAAATTTCTACAGTTTTTAAGTTAGATCATGTGGCATATGTACACAAATTTTCAGCTTGATCGGATGAAAACTAGCGAAACTTCAGGGATTTAAACGCATGCAACCCTATTTGCCCCACACTGCTATTTGTCTCCTTCGAATTGTAAAAATGTTTCAAGGACTAAATTAAAGGATTCTTGTTTACCAACGAGAATAGCAAGAGAGAGCGGTTCTTACCGATGAAATAACATGTTACCAAATTGAAGAATGATCTCACCAGGTCGGACGGGCAATTTTCGTTTGTAGACTGATGTCAGTACGTCTGTCTCGGGTCCAGCAGCAGCGCCGAGGCGACAGAATACCGTAGACTTGGCAGCAACAGGTAGACCTGACTGGCGCACTCCTGACACTCCTCTACCAGCTGGGGATACGCCTGCAAATGGGAATCTTCTTGAACATTATATAAATCATCAAAACACACAGTAGTTTCAAACAAATGCACTGCATTTGAAGCCTTATTTTGATAAGTAAGTAGCACAATGGTCTGGCGAAGAAAAATCGAAAGTCTACTTATTAAGTGCATAGTATGAAGCATCACAACTAAACAAGCGCACAATGTTCCGTTCCCAGATAATAAAAGCAACCAAAAAACAAGCAGTGGACAAAGGGTGCTGGGTATTAAGGACCTGAGACACAAAGGCAATAACAATAACCAAAGATGTGGGATGTTGGTAGACATGTAACACCAACACCCAATAGCAATACTATTGGGTTTTTTACTATTGCTATTGCTATTGGGTACTGGGTACTGTTATCTTCTTCTCTACTAACGGCTCTGTCACTGTCAGTTTGGTCATTCATTCTCAAATTCTCGATTCTAACAATCAAACTTTTGCCTCTGGCAGTCAAAACCGTTCAAGATTTTGTCTCTAGCGGTAAAAAATTGTTCACATTTGTGCCTCCAACGGGATTTTTGGAAAGTGCAAATATTTTTTGCGTTATTGGGTATGTTATTACTATTGCTATTGGGTACTGGGTTTCATCCACTATTAGGTATTGTTACATGTCTAGGTGTTGGGGGACTGGCAAGATCACTGCAGAACTGACCAATGGCTTTGAGAGTGGCAACAGTCTTGAGCAGTTCGCGGCTCTTTGGTGTGCTGCCAACAGGCATTTTGACGTGGTAGATGACGTCGAAGTCTGGCGCCGGTTTCTTCCGTTTCGTCGCCGACACCTCATTCACCTCATCCTCTTCGCTCACACTCGACACTTCAAATGAATTTCATTTTAAAACGGTATTTCAGGGCATTTGTATATTTTGGCAAGAAAATAAAAAGTAATTCTTCTTGGGGATCAGGTTGTTGCGAACTAAACAATTCATAAAATTAAATAACAGTTTTCACGACTAAGAACAACTGTGACAAACAGCACTTTTTAATAACAATAGTCCAATATAGAAGTTCATTATGTTACTTGCGAATATTTGTGTTTCACAACTTATTCAAAAGTCGAAACATCCCACTAAATACTAAAATAAATTTAACTCGCTGTTTTTCACATTTGCTGCTAACTTATAGGATAAGAGGCGGGGAAAGCAGTTGAAATTTGGCTCTTTCCGCAACAAGTATTATAAACGCTTCAGAAACCAAATAAGCAGTGATGTTCAGGAAAGTATCGGGCCCGGGCCTGAAAAAATTGACCGGGCCGGGCCGGGCGGGCCGATTTTCAGAGAAATTATTGAATGTAACACTACAAAATTGCAAAATTGCAAAAACTGGGTAGAGCATGCAAAATGTCAATTTTGAGCGATTTTTGACTTGCAATCAGTCAAATTGACGGTCTATATCTACTTTTCGTCAGCTTTTTCTTCTCTTTCGGTCAGGCCGGGCCGGTCTGGAGGAAAAGTACCAGACCCGGGCCAGGCTTTCTTTCGGCAAAAATTTCGGGCCGGCCCGTGAATATCACTGCAAATAAGTAAGTGATAACATACGAACCTGAAGAAGGTGTGAGTCGTATGACTTTCTTCGGAACCGGCGCCGCGATCGGTGCTCTCACTGGAGCGGCTGTCGTCTTCTTTGTCAAAGGTGCAGCAGCAGATGACGGCCTGACAGCGGGAGGCGCAATCCTGGTCTTCTGCCTGACAATGTCTGACTTGAGTGAATCGAGTGTAACCTGCAAAATGGAGCAATGTTGGTAAAGTACCGGGCTTGACTTTGTTTTCGTTTCAGATTACTAGTTTGAAAGATAATTAGAAAAGTCGAGGTTCTAGAAAGGATCGGTATCAGCTGAATCAACGAAACTAATATTAACCGATCGAAATACTCGATTAAAGCAAATAAATCAATGCACCACGCATACATTCTCTTACTCACACAGCTAAAAATTGGCAACTGATATTGACTAAACGAGTCTGATAGAAATACTCGACACATTGGTCGCGTCATCGAAAAGAGTAAAAGGGATTCAGGAATTAAAGATTAGCTGAGCCATTTTGTCATACAAACAGGGCCTGATTAAGAGCTCGAGGGCCTGGCACATATGTTGGAGGGGGACCCCTTTCGCGAAACGTTGCCTGCGGGCGCGAAGCGTCCTTGGCCTCGCCAAAGGCGAAATTTTTTTGAGATATTGCATACTTCAACATCAAAAATCGACTGGAAAATAAATTTTTGAGAAGCTTTGGGAACTTTCTTGCTGTAGAATACTGCTTTGGGCCAAGGATGCCCCTCGTCCGACGGTCGGGGTCCCCGGAGGTCTGACACATTTGTGATATTTGTAGCTTGGTTAATATGGGACTGCATACAACGCTTAACTAAAGATCACAATCAACAATCGTGAATGCAACAATGAGCAATTAAGGATATTTGTCTACCTTTTCAGTCTCCATTTCCGTCTGTGCCTTGATTTGTTTCAGGATGGCAATCTGGTCGCCAACTGCAACGATTCCTATCTCCCGCAGAGTCGGTTTGTCCAGATCGGCCAACATGGATTTCTGAATGCGCTGTTCGATGAAAAGTCGCGCGTAAAGCACGCCCTGTTTGGTCGGAATTCCCGCCGAAGAGAAAAACTTCAGCCATACCGATGTGTCTGAAAATAATTTGAATTACAATTATGGCTGAATAAAAGACCTGCAAAAATTGAATGTATTTATTCCATTCACATTTGTGACACACTTAAAATATTTGAAATAAAGCATGAAAAACTAAACGAATCTCATTTAAGCTCATTTCAGATGTTTCGTTAGAATGCGCAGAGTTTCAAAAGTAGTTTATCGATACCAAATGACAAATGACAAATGACAAAATTTTTCAGTATTGTTGTTTGTATTTAGAAACTGTTTCAATATCTTGATAAATAGGACAATAGTCATGCAAATTGATCGATTATCTGTGCTTTTCTTCAAATTCTCAAAATAAATTTTAAGAATATGCCAACAAAATTGAAATATTTGACAAATATTGACGAAAATATTTCATTTTCAGCACTGTTATGCTCAATAAATGGAAAAAAGATTAAGAAACACAATAGAAACTGTATTTACCGTTATTAGAAGACGCCGCCATCTTTTCTGTCCACGAAAAAGGCACAAATTAATGCACACAAAGACCAAAAGTTTTGCGCGTTACCAACCAACAGTCACGACCAATCGATAATCACATTCCTTTCATGTTGCCGCTTCTCGCAAGAACAAAACTTGGCCAATGATGAAGCCATTTTGACCGTAGTCGAAGGAACTATTCCATTCAAGACAAGCAACTTTTGTTCAGATTTTATTTATGGTCACAGAAAGAACCTCCTAAAGGAACACAAAGTGAGATTGTGAACAGGGTTGCCAGGTGTGCTCCTCCCAGGTAAAATGTACTCCTCGGAAGGGGGCGTACTCCTGCCAAAAACTGAAAACATAAAGGGGGACCACAGTGTTTTTAATTGTATACCACGACGTACTCTTGCCAAAAACGGAAAACATAAGGGGAGGACCATAGTGTTTCAAAATGATGTAAAACGATTTTGGAAAGCGGGAAACCATAGTCACTGAGCGCAACATAGAAAAACAATTGATTCTAGACCCTGAATGGTTCTCAGTGGGAATGAACGTTCCAAGCGCACCTGACTTCAATTTGTCTGTCTCGGGACAATACAGCGCGGCAGCAACCACCACCACCTTTAGCTTTATTCACTTGAACACGCCTGTTCCACGTGCTGGATATCCTCTGGCCGTCGAATACATGACATCGGCATCAGCTTACACCCCAACTAATTTTTATGCAGCGGTACGATCATTTACTAAGTCCTTGCTTTTCATCGAATCAGTGAATCAGGAAAGCTGGGCTATCTTTTAATTCATAATTGGAGACATACCTGTTACGCTGGTCCAAGATCAGCTACCTGCTGACGACCAGGAGGGGGGATCGCCGGGGTACGGTACTTCGTGTCGGGATTTTAGCGCGAAATTCAAAAATTCAAATTGTTTTCGGCCTCCGGCCGAATGATAAGGGGGGACCTCTATCCAGTGCTTGTCCAGTCCGACCGCGAAGGGGTGGGGTGCATGTAACTAGCTACATAACGGGTCCGGCCAGGGGGGCCAATGTGTAGCTAGGTCCCCCCCAGTTAAGGTATGATTGCAAACTTTAGATTGGATATTTAGATTGCAAGAAGCCCTTACTGCGCGTGGAATCTGAAGAACAACAACGTGCCATCCTGCACTCCGTCACCTGGCCCACAACAATACGACGTCAGCAACGCGACTCAAAACTACACGATCACCTTTCAATCGATCTACTCCAAAGTCGCCTGCCCGAACATCTATTCATCATCAGTATCCATGTGCTTGAACGTTACTGTATGCCCCTTGTATCCAGCAACGATTGGAACACCTGCATGGTCACTGGTGCCATATTGGGGATCGGCGGGAATGGGAATCGTCGGAACTCCTAATTACACAGTTACATCATTGTCTGCTAATGGCACTGTGGTTGTGAAGTCAACTACCAATCAATTCAATCAGATAGTCTACCAGTTTCCCAGCAATTACTTTGCGGCCGGAGGGAATACAAGTCAACCGATAAGCGCTGGCGACTTTCTGTTCATCAGAGACTCGACGGTTGACTTATATTTATGTAAATATTGAAATAACAATGAAAATATAGAATTTCATACTGCAAGAAAATGGCACTTATGGACAGGTAAGCAGTTGGACTCCAATCACAATTGCACCAACGGCTCGATTTGTCGCGACAACGCCAACATTTGTCGACTTGAAAGTGGTAAGATTAGGTTCAAAATTTTTACTTGCATACATGGTAGAACTTAATTTTTTTCTTTTCAGTCATGGAACAATCCGGGCACGTACAACTTTTCGGCGATCGTGACAAGCTCCACTACTGGCCAAACAATTACGGCATCAACTAGTGTGATCGTTCAAGGATCCATCACAGCAGTGACGGCCCTTCATCCGGCTATTGTAGCCGTCGGCACAACAGTCAATATCGGCATTCTTATTCCAACCATTTACAGTATGCATTAGCTTTATTACGAGATATACTTGGACGGTATAGAGAGTACTGTAGAAAGCACCGTAACCCCAGATCTTAGATGTGCAATAGTATCTAAATGTCGTTGTGGGACGTTACTAGAAATGGATTTAAATCATACGAAATAATGATACTCAATTCAATAATTCTCGATTTTGACAGCGCGCGACATTAAATTGAGGGACTTTTTGATCGATTTCCAGTTAACCGTTCGAATAATTCTGACTTTATATCGGAGTGCAGAAAGAAAAGCAAACTGTTTGTATTTCATTGACCACCGAAGAAGAGTAATTCGACAATAAAAGTCGGAGTATTTTTAACTTTACATGCTGTGGTCGTTTTCAGTTCCGGGCGGATTATTCGCTTTCATTGTCAACGGAGTGAATGTCACTGCAGCCGGCGGTGCCATCGCGCAGAACGGCACGGTCCCCGTTACGTTTTCCACCCTTGGCAATATCACTATCAACACCTACGGCACGAACGGAGTTGGGCCCGGCGTTTGGAACACTTCCTACGTAAGCCCATGTCATTGGAATAATTGAGTGTCATTTATAGTCAACATTTTGTTATGGGTTCAGAGAAACAGGAAGGTGACATCGTAACCTGTCAGGGAAAGAAAATCATAATCCCACACTATCTTTGCGGGATCCAGTGAGCTTATCTTTTACTCCTCTGCGATACTCAGCGAGCATAAGTTTGCGCCATTGATGAGCGCCTGAAACAAACTCAATTTCATTCCTCCTTATTTTCATTTCAAGACCAAACCCCATTTTTCTTCTTTACGGAGGATGGCCAAATTTTGACTATGTTGTTGTGACAGATCTGGGTGATTCCCAAAATGGAAGGACTGATGTTGACGGTCGCCGGAACGCTTACGGACGGTCAGAACTTGTTCGAAGTCGTTCCCAACGCCATCACAAACTGTGGCGTACAAGTGCCAGCCAATGTCAGCTTCAATGCAACTATCCAAGTGACTGCAGGCAAACATTGGAAATTGTTAAAATTCTCAATCAATTTTTATGTGAATTTTTCAGGGTACGTGGCCAATTACTCGTTCAGCGTAGACGGGCTGATAGACACGAGTGTGAATGTGACCAACTCCACCGACAACTCCACCTTCGCCATTACGTTCCCGATCCCGGGCATTGCACTAGGCGCGATTGTGAACGTTTCGGTGACGGCGAGGTCGATAGCCAACGAGCTGTTGATACTCGACGGCGATATGCTCTTCTTTATTGGCGTGCCCGCGTCCAGAAGTGATGCCTGCGGTGTGTCCATCATTCCTCAAGCCATCATCTCTTCCCAGCCGTTCAACATCGGCGTGGCCAACTATTCCGGCCTCTCTTGCATAATTCTCGACAGCAACACGACAATGACAATAAATGTTTGTTAATCAAGTCTGTTGCTCTTTGAATCATCGGATTGCAGGGAAATGGCATGGCTGAATCTTACATCAATGTCAATAACACAAACTTAACAAGCAGCTACTCGTACACATTCCCTGGTTACGCAACGGGCGGCAATCAGATTGCCAATGTGACACTGACCAATCGACTGGGAGCATTCACCTGCAACGCTTCGGTAGAATAAGTTTTCAGTCCTTCAGTAAACTTTTCGGATCTTTTCGGATCGATATGTTTCATGTCCATGACAAGACAATCATTTGAATCTAATTCATTGTGTGAACAGATGTGGGTGGTTCCCGTAATGGACGGGTTGACAATGACACTGAGTGGCATGCTTATGGACGGACAGAACTTCTCTGCAGTCATTCCAGGCGCCATCAGCAACTGTGGTGTACAAGTGCCCGCCAATGTCAGTTTCAATGTGACTATCCAAGTGACATCAGGCAAGTAGCAGAAATTTGCGCTCTCTTTTACTGTAAGGAAGGAGAATTTGCAGGGTACGTGGCCAATTACTCGTTCAGCGTTGACGGGATATTGGACGCGACAGTAAATATGAGCAACGGGAACAACACCTACCCCACTACGTTCACGATCCCGGGTATTGCACTGGGCCAGATTGTGAATGTGTCGGTGGTGGCGAGGTCGGTGGCCAACGAGGTGCTCATGCTCGACGGTGACACTCTCTTCTTCATCGGCGTGCCCGCGTCCAAAAGCGATGCCTGCGGTGTGTCCATCATTCCTCAAGCCATCATCTCTTCCCAGCCGTTCAACATGGGCGTGGCCAACTATTCCGGTCTCTCTTGCTTGCTTCTCGACAGCAACACGACAATGACAATTAATGTTTGTTCATCAAGTCTGTTGCTCTTTGAATCATCGGTTTGCAGGGAAACGGCATGGCTGTATCTTACATCAATGCCAATAACACGAACTTAACAAGCAGCTACTCGTACACATTCCCTGGCTACACAACGGGCGGCTTTCAGCCTGCAAATGTGACGCTGACCAATGAATTGGGAGCATTCACCTGCAACGCTTCGGTAGCTCAAGTTATTTGAACCATATTCATTTTCTGAACAGATCTGGGTGGTTCCCGCAATGGACGGACTGACAATGACGCTGAGTGGCACGCTTACGGACGGACAGAACTTCTCTGCAGTCGTTCCTACCTCCATCACCAACTGTGGTGTGCAGGTGCCAGCCAATCTCAGTTTCGACGTAATTTTGCAAGTATCATCAGGCAAATACATTATCCAGAATTTGCATCTATTTTACAAATGAGAAAGAAGCATTTTAGGATATGTGGCCAATTATTCGTTAAGCGTAGACGGGCTACTGGACGCGATTATGAATGTGAGCAATACGGGCGCCAATAGTACCTACCCCATGACGGTCACTGTCCCGGCCGTGGGACTCGGCACGATGGTGAACGTGTCGGCGACGGCGATGTCGGTGACCGGCGAGGTGTTAGTGCTCGACAGCGACACGCTCTTCTTCATCGGCGTGCCCGCGTCCAGAAGTGATGTCTGCGGTGTGTCCGTCATTCCTGAAGCTCTCCTGCCTTCCGAATCATTCAACATGAGCGTGAGCAACTACTCCGGCCTCTCTTGCATACTTCTCGACATGAACACGACAATGACAATGACTGTACGTCCATCAAGTCTTTCGCTTTTTGAAACATAGATTTCAGGCGAACAACCTGAATGAATCTTACATCAATGCCAATAACACGAATTTAACAAGCAGTTACTCGTACGTATTCCCTTATTACACAACGGGTGGACTGAAACCTGCGCTCGTGACACTGACCAATCGATTAGGAGCATTCACCTGCAACACTTCGGTAACTCGAGTTTCTCAGTTCTTTAGTAAGCTACCGTATGCGCAGATCCTTGTGTCAGCTGCGCTGTCTGGTTTCGCAGTTTTCTTCGAATACACGCTGCCGACAAACGGCTCATTTGTGCAAGTGTATCCGGCAAACGCGACAGCCGCCACTTGTGGACTGCCACTGCCCGCCACTTCCACCAATGTCAGTGCAGTGCTGTCCATCGTCGCAGGTCGTCTGCAGAGCTACACGATGATGTTGGGCAACAACACACCCAGTATGTTCAACGTCACCACTCACAACGACAGTACCTACCTCTACGACATGTTCATCCCTGCGATCAATCTTGGGATCACAGAAGGATTGACTTTGACCGCCTTGTCGGTTTTCAACGAGGTGTCGGCGTTCGTAGTCAATGTGGGTGGCGCGTTGGGCAGCACGCCTGTGGCGTCCACCTTAATCACGGCTCCGGCCTTTGCCATCGCTGGTCAGAACTTCATGTTCACTGTGAACACGAGCTCGTTGAGCTGCGGGGAGACGGTTGTTAGCATCAGTACCCAAACTACTCAGAACTACACGATCGGCAACACGACGCTGAACGTAACCAACCCGGTCGTCGGTTCGTTCAACACCACCGGCAACCAATCGATCATAGTCCAGTTCATGACGCCGTTTGGTCTCGTCGCCGGCATACAGTACATTATGATCTACCCGCCACTGCAAAATCTGACAACTTTGTTGACGTTTTTCATCAACGGCATGTCGACACAGACCAACACAACGACTATTTACAACACCAACTGCGGCATGGCTGTCACCTACGACTCAACACTGATGCTGCAAATGTCCGTCGCTACAGGTAGAAAGGCGAACAAAAGCTCTCGATTCAATTGGAGTATATTGGAGTATATTCGGCACTTTCAGGCTTGTTGGCAACTTTCGAAGCGTTTATGGTTCATAACGCGTCTGGGGTCTTGGATCTGGATACTCTCTCAAACTTGACGGGCATTGGAATGTTGACCTCAACGATTAATTTGAATCCGATTGCCTTGTTCGACAGTCTGTCGCTGATTGTTGTCGCCCGTTCAGAAATTGGCGAAGTGCTCTCGCAGGTCGTCAATCTCAATGGCATGGTTGGAAGCAACGATCAACTCGCGGTGAGATAAAACACATATTTCAGCTTCAGGCACATTTACTATAAAAAACTTTGCGTCGAGACCGGGTGTCCCGCGCTTCAGCGTTGCAATATATAAATCGATAATCGCGCCGCACCTGGAGACAAAAGTGGCGCGAAATACGACTTGAGTATTTCAGAGCATGTTGTCCCATTGGTTTTTATCGGAACACTGAATCGGTTATTAGAGCAAAAATGTGATAAACAATGCATTCTCATCATTTTATCAATAAATAGTACCAAGATTCGTGACGAGAAACGCAAGAAGTGGACCGTTTCCTATCAATTTAAGGCGATGCGCAACGCATGCCCAACAGGTCATGACTCACAAATTCTTTTCATCGTGTTCCCACCAACTACCGTACTTCCGCTCTGAATCGCATTGAGACCGAGTAGGTTCGCAAGTACTAGAGTCCAAAATTTGAGAAGGGGGTCGGAAATTTGCATATGCAAATTAGGCAAAATAACGGTCTTTTCGGACGGGAATTCAAAAAATTCAAATTTTTGCCCAAATACCGTATTTTTTTCGAGGGGAACTCCGCCCATTTTGGACCGATTTAGGGGGGGCCAGTCCCCTTCTCCAGTCTATGCTGCGCATGTTATGCTGATTGACTTCTAATATCAAGCAGACCGTATGTCAGCGAGTGTATTGAAAAATCGAGCGAACTATTTCAGTCCTTGATCAGTAATCCGACTGTCGTCATGTCTGGCGGATATGTGACGTTTGTGACGAATTTCACGCAAGGGATGTGCGGCGAAAAGTTCTCGATTACGATTGCTAACAACGTCACCACCTACACGGCGAACGCGAACGGCTCGCTCAACAGCAGCACCACCTTCCAATTTCCCACTCCTGGCTTGCAAAACGTCACCTTCACGCTGGTCAACCCGCTCGGCACATTTTACTATTCGACAATTGTTCGATTCTGCATTTGTTCATTATCTCAAGCAGGCATGAACAAATGTTCTTTCAGATTGATGTATTCCCGTCGATGACGAATCTGACTTTCGATTTGTACGGAAGAATCGAAGGAGTGACTCAGTTGCTGATGAACTCGTCAAATACTTCGTATCCATGCACATCCTACGCAGTGCCCGCCCTCGACGATTTCTCGCTCAATCTGAACGTTGCAACTGGTATGAACTTGTATTCTGTTTAGGTGTATCAAGTGCAGTTACTATCGGTTAACTGGGAATTCTGGGGACCGTAAAAATTATCCTAGTTTAGTAATTTTCACATTTAAACAGCTAAAAAACTTCCCAATTAAACGATTTTCCTGGTGAACCAAAAGGTTATAGAGAACAACAAAGAGAAAAGCTTTGTCCCATACTACTTCGATAATATGGCTTTGATGTTTATCATGTAACATGAGAAGCTTCTATTCAGAGAACAAAGACTGATTGTTCACGATGGTTTTTTTGATTCCCAGTTATCCGATTGAAAGTGAATGGAAAATCTGTTCTAGTACCTAGAACAGCCTTCGCAGTTATCATATTTCTCCAGTTAGCCAATTTTTTTCCCTGCACAAAACATAGAACAATTTCACGGTGCAGTGAAATCTTTCCCAGTTAACCGATTTTCCCAATTGACCGATTTTCTCAGTTAACCGATTCCCAGTTATCCGATGGTTACTGTATTATTTTGACACACGCCGTTTATTTCAGGCGCACTGATGAGCTACGATTTTTTGATGGTTGACAATCTGACATCGACAATCCTTTGGAACTACACACTCAATATATCGGATCCAAACATGAGACAGGAAAACTTGACAGTACCACAAATCGCGCTCAACCAACAAGTGACCATTGGGGTCATTGCTACTTCGGTCTTCAATGAAACGCTCACGACAATAATCTCAATCATTGGATCAGTTTCTAACGATACCTATCTGGCGGTGCGAGCCTCTATTTTGTGGTGTGTCGAGAGTTTATTCACTCTTTGCAGACATTGATCAGTTATCCACCGATGGCGCTGGTGAATTCAACCGTCGATTTCATGCTCAACTTCAATCCTAACAATGCGTCGACCATTCCGCCGTGCTCTTTCTCGTATCTCCTTACTATCGCAAATAGTACCTGGAACGTGTCAGAAGCGAACGGAACAATCAACAACAATATCACGATGCTGCAATTCGGATGGAACAATGTTACTCTCGTGTTGATCACCAACCTAGGAACCTTCTATTACAACGGATCAGTGAGTTTATATTGTCAGATACATTGCTGACAATAAATCGTTCAGATTTTTGTATATCTTCCATTGGTCAATTTGACTGGTCATATTGCTTTCGCACTTGGGAATAACAATTTCACCTACAATATCACCATTCCATCTACGATCTCATCAGCTACAAATTCATCGACAATTTCGCCAACAATTACATACCCGATGTCACTTCCATGTGGAGTGCAGCTGCCCGCCAACACCGACTGGACGATTTCGCTTGAAATCGCTTCTGGTCAGTGCAATTTCTTTTCTCTGTTGTTCGATTCGCTCTGGTTCCTTATAGTTAGAATTTTTCCAACGGTTTACCGGAAAAACATCGAACAACCCTCAATTGAATGTTCATGCGCTGTCAAATCCAGAATTTATTGTATTGAGTATCATTACTTCGTATTATTTAAATCCATTTCTAGTAAACGTCCCACAACGACATTAAGTCACTATTGCACATTTTGGGGTTACGATACTCTCTAGATTACTCTCAATGAAATTATGAGTATATTCGAATGAAACTGCACCATTTCGTTTATTCTCACTTTTTACACGAGTGGTAATGGTTGGCTGCGATTTGTTCTCGATCCCTGAGCGAATTATTAATCGACATTAGGACTCTTAACTGAGTGATGAATGAGTTTACCGGACCTTGGCAAGTTTGTGCAGTAAGGTGCCAATGTTTGTCATGTTTGCATAGCAGTTTTTAGAACATCTTTGGGTCCCACCACGAAAATCGGGACACTATCAAACCCAAATTTAACATACGCCAATCCACTCATTAGGGACATCTCCATACAAAATTTCAGCTCTCTAGGTTGATTTTCGACAAAGTTATGGCCAAACGTACTTTTTTTGGGCCACCCTGTACAATGAAATGTCGGCGTCCAGTCGGGGGGTGTCCCGCAAACCATTTCAAATTTTCGTTAATCGCTATGGAACGAGCGCAAATACGAGTTCATGAGTTGGCGTGTTCGTTGCGCCAAAATTTTGTTCATTGCTCCATTTTGTTTGTTCTCCCGCTAAAAACCGTAATTTCCGCGCTGTGATAAGACAGATATATACGGTATTTTGCAACCCTGCCTGGTTTTCCACGCGCCGATAGTAAATCAGCTAACACTGTTAAATTGATGTTCAGGGGGACTCGAAGAATACGAAATCGTTCGGAATGGTACAGTATTGCAAACGGTGACTGGATCATCGTTGAACAGCAGTACATCCACCTATCCGTGGACGTCTCAGCCGATGCAGCAACTAGCTGTTGGAGATGTCTGGGAATTACAATTGCTCGCCTTCGACTACTCCGGGAAAATGGCTCAGATCCTGCTGATCGTCTCAGGGCAAGAAGCAAATGTACAGATTGTTTTCTGTCAATGATTCTGTTTGACTTGCCGACTTGTTTTTAGCCCATCAACTTGATCAATGCGATCAATGTCACTCCAGCAATTTCCACACCAACGAAGAACTTTACGATAGCATGGACGAATCTGGGCAACAACACTTGCGCTCGAGGAATGTCCACTGTTGTTTCCGAGTTCATAAACTCGACTCTGAACATAAATAATACTGCATTTTCCTCAAGCATTGCGACTACTGGCAACTACACATTTAACTTTACATACACGGTCGATTTCTGGTTTGTCGACGTCGTAGTTCCGGTAAGTCGTCAAGTGTTTTGAAATCCAATTGGTTCGTGCAACTCTATGAGCGTTCGTGAAATTCCTTTGCAGGTCATTGTTGCTTCTTCACTGAACAATCTGACGGCTGCGTTTGCGTTCACCCTGGCCGATGCACCCAATCCGACGGTCATTACCAGCGCCATCGACCCCATGTGCAACGCCACGCAGGTCGCCGCCAACGTCCAACTTAGCCTCATCGTCAACGTGCTCGGCGGTCAGTCTGGGATCATATGCTCACTATAATCAACAAATTGTACTGGGTAAAGAGAAACAGGAAGGTGACACCGTAACCTGTCATGCAAAGAAAATCGTAAACCCACATTATTGTTGCGGGATTCCGTGAGTTTTTGTTTTACACCTCAGTGATACTCAACGAGCACAAGTTTGTGTCAATGATGAGCGCCTGAGAGAAAAATCATTTCATTTGTCATGATTTTCTTTTTAAGGCCGAACTCCAGTTTTCTTATTTCCTGATGGCCAAATTTTGACGATATTATTATTTCTCGACTATTTCAGGCCCACTTCTGCGCTATGAGATCACATCTCCAATCGCTCTCAATGTCACACCGACTGATCCGACAAATAATACACAAGAAATATCTCTTCTCGTTCCTACGATCGGTACGGGAAAAACCACATCTTCGGCTAAAATTGCGTGCAATTTCAGGCACTATGGGTATGGTCAGTGTGTTCGCATATCCGGTTGGTGGTCTGCCGCTGTCGTTGAATCTCACCTATGTGCCCATGGTTGCATCGCAGCAAATGCTCTCCACTTTGGTAGTGGCGCCGAGCAACGTGTTTGACAACTCGACTCAACAGCTGCAAATGAATCTCTCCGACGCTGGCTGCTACCAGACGGTCAAATGGGGCATCAACAACAGTTCGATGGGCAGCAGCAATGGAAGTTCGATGCAAGGAACGATATCCGTCCCTACACCGGGTGTCTATGCTCAGACAGTCAGCTACCAAAATGCATTCTGGAATTGGACAAACGACTTGAATGTCAGTTTTTCTGTCAAGTTCATAAGATTTGAGCGGGGCCGGATTAACCCAGGCACTTTTCGTACTTAAGTGCCGGGTAGTCCCGGCCGATAGAAGAGGGACTCCCTTGGCACCAAACTGTCCCATACAGCAAGAAAGTAGCCTGCACAAAACAAAATTCAATTTTCAGTCAATTTTTGACGTAGAAAGACGCAAATTTTTGAAAAAAAATTTCGCCCCCGGCGGTGCCAAAGGCGCCTGAGCGCACCCTGGACCCCCAGCCGACATACATAGCTCGTGCTAAAGAACGGTCCAAGTCGCAAAAAGGGCCCCCTACAAAATAAGTACTAGGCCTCCGAATCTTTAATCCGGCGCAGGATTTGAGCACAGAAGCGAACTTTACTTTCAGCTGACGGTTAACTGGCCGCTAACAAATCTGACCGTGACCGTCGCATCGTTGGCCACCAACGGGTCCTACGTGTTTGTTGACGCAAGCGCAGCTATTGCAGTGTGCGGCTTACAATACGCATTCAACAACAGCTACATCATCGTCAGCGTCGCTACTGGTCTGTATTAAGAAAATTTAGTACACATATTCCTGAGTTCATTTAAAGTAGTTCGCGTTCAGCACGCGCGATACTGAGTATCTGCGTGTTTAGCACGCATTACTTGAAATGGACTCAGGAAAATGGACTCTGCGCACCAGGTTTTTCCGTACAAGCACCCCCCCCTCCCCAAATAGTTACCCCGGGGTAATTATTTGGATTTAACATTTGACACACCGCGCATGAAAATTGTTTCATTTTCGTCGTCAGAAATGGTAAAAAGAAATGGAAGCGGCAAACTGATTAAAATGGGGCGAAGAGCGGTTCGAATGTCATTTGATTAGTAGTTTTTAAATTATTCACGAATTCTGATGTCACCTAATAATTTTACTGCTAACGACAGGTAATTAATGCAGTTTTAGTTGAGATTTGAAGGATTCTCGTGAACTACGTAGTTGGGAGCATAAATTTGGCGAAAAACAGACTTTCCGCTTAATTACCCCGGGGTAGTTATTCGGATTTGCTCTGGTCACGGCAGAGGTGCCAAAACCAAATAATTACCCCGGGATAATCATACGGAAAAATCCGGTACTAAATTTCCCCAATACATTCTATTATTTTTGCGCTCACTGAAAACAATTCGAATTGCAGGTTCACCACTGGAGTACT
>JAQGCX010000431.1:0-17095 GCA_034700205.1 Plectus parietinus | reverse complement strand
CGGGTCCGGTCAGGGGGGGGGCTGTATGTAGCTCTAGACCCCCCTGCTTACAGGTATGGGGGGAGAGGAGGGTTGAAGCCCCGCAATCCCAAATAGACATCTGATGTGGAACGAAAAGAACCAGTTTTTCATTGCCTGTGCCTGAATTTCCTGGGGAATAAAAATATACTTACCGATAATATTTTGATCAAAGGCGCTGTGCAATGCGGCCAAATTTCCGCCCTGATATGTTAGCGTACACATTTTTTGAGCGTCAGCCCAGTTGAGAGGACTGCCGAAGAACAGTACGTAGCACTTTCCCTGCGTATTGCAAACCGTTTCTAAAAACCAGTCCAAGGTTGAACAGAATCATAATTAATAAAATAGGATCATTCTGAATTTTTAAGAGTATCACTAAAAATTTACACCGTAGATACTAAACGTCAGCATAAGACGGTAGAGAAAGTCGTAAAAACTTGCCCGTTGCACTTGTCTTGAATGTCCGAATTTGCTGCGGAGAAAGAGCGACGTTTAGTGGTACTAGAAGAATAAGAAAACTGTATATAATACTGCACCAGTCAAGGAATAATTTTTTTTATCACCTTTTGTTCCTGCTTCACGATTTGCCGCCAACATCAGTTCATTGGCAGATGTGACTCCAACTGTCTTGAAGAGGTTCTAAAACTGCAATAATGATCCACAGAAGCATACCATAATTAGGTTGAACTATTAGTGGCACTATTAGTAGCGCCAAGAACCGCGCCTTACTTAAGCGGGTAAAGGAAGAATGTGCAGCTCTGCGCCTTACTTAAGCGGGTAAACTGGGGGGGGGGGGTGTGTTGCGCCCGTGATGGCGCACCCCCCAGAAAATCTTATGCCCCCCACGCCAGGACTTGTCCACCTCTGGACAAACCTCCCACGCCCATATCTGGTCCCAACGTGCGGACGTAAGGACGTAAAGGGACAGACGCGTCAAGGATATGTAACCGCGAGCTACGCGAGCAGAAAAAAACCAAAAACAGTGCGGGATTATTTATGTCTTTGTTACCTGAAGATTGACAGTTGCCGACTGTGATAGTACTGCATCCTCTCCGACTTGGAAGATGTGCTCCAGGCGAATAAGAGCTGTGTGTTTGTCGTCCCATTGTTCAAGCGACAGCAAATGCACATTGGCCGGAAGCGGCACATTAACGCCAGAATACTGAAGTAACGTCAGATAAATATGATTGTGAGAGAAGATGTTGATATTTTAACAGGGTAGCACTAAACATCGTGACGTTCTTTTTGTAATCAACATCGCCGTACAAACCGGTGATGGATATTTAATGAGCCAGTCGACTGCGGTGTTGGGCATACCATACATACCATACGTCTCTGGGTCGTCTACTGAAGAGCCCTGCCCAGAGGTTGGCAAACTTTTATAGTCGTCCAAAGGGCGAAACAAGGTTGTCAAGATAGGTTTAGTTTTAATATTATCTTTCTTATATTACTCTTATACCATACTACTTCTAAAAATAAATACCTCGAAATCTACCGCAATCCCACGATAATCTGCAGTTGTCATACCGTATTTATTCCCTACCCTATCTGCTGATTGCTAGACATTTTTGGCCCAGGTGACTGCTGGGCCTAATATCTTCAAGATTGAACAGAACAGTGATATTTACGCAGCGAAAATTGTTTTGTCCCATGAACATCATTCTTTCTATTTGAACAACATTCAATTCCGATGAACTATCGAAGAAATGAAGAGTACAGCAAAGCAAAAATGAGAATAGTTGCACTCACCTGACTGTAGAATTGAGTTTGATATTGAGCGACACTCATGGTAAGCGGAGCGAATGTCAGGACAGGTGCGTGGAAAAGATCAAACGCTAACAGTCGGTGGAGTGCGGCATTTTCAGCCGGTGGTGTAATCACTAGCCAGTGTCTTCCGCGGACCACCAAACCTCTTCCATCAAGACCAGGCTCGTTTAGCGGTTCCCCTACTCCGTAGCCGTCATCGTGCAAACAGCGACGATGAATCTGCAATCATTTATTGTTCAAGCATCGAAATTTTACATTCGATTTTTGTTTCTCAACCAAAAACGTATTTTTTCAGCAAATTTAGAAGAAAGTTATATATATTTGATTTTAGATTTAATATTTAAATTTAAACAAATTAAGTATTTATTTTATATAGTAAAATTAATCAACTGAAATAAACAAAGATAAATTTAGGATTCATAGTGATTCTTTTAAATCCTTAAATTGTAAACCAAAATTATTTAAAAAATTGAATCACAATCAAAACACCAGGCTACGAATTAATTCTTCAACTATCGTAAACCTGATCTTGTAGAGCAGAATTGCAGCGGATATATAATATATAAAAACTACAAATAATCAATCGCTGACCATGAGTTCCAGTTGTCCATCTGCAAGACTGGAACCTCCTTGGCTTCGATCATTTAGCACTGTCATTTGAAGGTTGTTATCTTTGATGTAAATACGACTGTTCACTGGGTAGTAATTGCCGGAAACTGGTTCTGTGTTGTCGTAGTGGTACGCCGGTTGGAAATTTCGGCTGCAATTTATCGAATGTATTCAGTGTAATTTGTGTTTTTCATAAAATATGAACTTAAATGACATGAATATCATCACCGTGCACTGCAAAGGTGGACAAGTCCGGCCGGCTAGGGGGTGAGGGCATTTCAACCAATTTTTTTCTGGGGGCACATATCCTCAGACCGAAAAAAGTTGATTCTCCACAGTGTAAATCCAAAGAATTTTCCTTGCGGGCATGGCGAGGGTGGGGGTATACCCACATACCCCCGTGGTCATGTCTGGTGCGTTCACTCCCCCTAATTTTTTCTGGAGGGGAGATGGTTCAGTTCTTATAAGGCAAAGATGGGGGTGCGCACCCCCCGCACCCCCTCCGACGCCCACTTTTGGTGTACTGGCAGAAATGAAATTGCAACTCCAAAATTCATGCGCTCAGCTTACACTCTTTTCATCATTTGTCTGCCATTGGCATCCGTGTAATACGTCGCTGCGCTCGCAATGTTGCTGGTGAATCTCGAGATGATCTCTTTTGTTATACTGAAAGCGATTAAGTTGTAAGTTATACTTATTCGCTCCATAACGGGTGTACCGTGTAGTACAAGCCGATTGGCAAACTTGCGCCGCAGGCCTATCGGCTAATATTAATACTTTCGAAAAAAAAACGTTTTTTGAAAAAAAATTGGGAAAGATGACGGAAGGATTCGCTGTCGAGAATGAGAGGAGCCAAACAATTCAAATAACCTTGGGTTTCGATACAGCTGTCGTGGCTGCATTAGGAATTATTTCTGGAAACTTAGCCATGTATGTGCAAAAAAAGTTTGATTGGGTCACTCATGACACCTGGAGCCTGATGGACAGGCGATCTAATTTCAAATCATCATAGTTACTACTGCGCATACCTGTAAGCAGGGGGGGGGCTAGGTACATACAGCCCCAGCCCCCTTGGCCGTACCGCCGGCGACCCCCCCCCTCGCGGCCGAAGTCAGCCTAAAAAAAAGGTAAGGGTCTCCCTGGTGATTGCGGCCGAAGGCCGCAAAAAAAATTTGAATTTTTGAATTTGCGCCAAAATCCCGACACGAAGTACCGTACTTTTGGCGACCTCTCCCCCCCTCCCGGTCGGTCAGAATGTAGCTGACCTCGGACTAGCGTTACAGATATGCTACTGCGGCTCACTGATGTCTACAATATGTCTGTGTATCTTTGTGAAGAACTTTTAAAAGTAATATCAGTCCGAAGGCTGATGAATAAAAATTGAAATCATAAAGACTTTACCCGTCATTGTTCGGAATTGGTCCGATCGTCCATTCGAACTCAACGTACGGCTTGTTCGAATACAATCTTATCACCTGAGTGGCCCACGGCGCGAATGTCTGTCGAACTTCGCTGACAACCGGACCCTGAAATGTTTGCTTGCTCAAAAATCCTAATTCAAAACACATTACGTCCAAAAGATGTCATCGATGACGTAGATTCCGAATTTTGCATTAGTTTCTCTGATTCGACCACCAAATTTTCGAAAACGGCACGGGTAAAACAAAAAAATAAGAAAGGCGATTGATGCTCAAGTGAAACTTGGAATGGATTTCTATTTCTTCTTGGTATACGCACCCAGATTTACGCTGAAGGGCTGCGCATACTTTGAACGGACCGTTTTGAACGGACCGTTTTGCGACCAATTACCAAGAATCAATTATATATTCTTGATCACGCAATATTTATTCTTGGTAATTGGTCGCAAAACGGTCCGTTCAAAACGGCCCGTTCAAAGTATGCGCAGCGCTTGAATGTAGCGAATCCATTCCAAGTTTTACCTTAGCACCAATCGCCCCTCTTATTTTTTTTGAACTGCCCGTGTCGTTTTCGACAATTTAGAGGTAGACTCAGAGAAAACTAATGCAAAATTCGGAATCTACGTCATCGATTACATCTTTTCGACGTAAATTGGGTTTTGACTAAGGATCCCCTGTAAGGTCGTAAGGGAGTCGTGAGAGACCGAATTTCAATACTTGACATTTTTTTCAACCCGCTTAATACCGATTTATTGATAAAACAAAAGTGGCGGTCTTGGTCTGCATAACTGTGTAAAGAGCAAAGCCTTTGTTTTGGCGGCCATGGACACTGCATATCACGAGCAGTGATCATTATGATATCAGAAATTTATGATAAACATATCAATGTTATTAGTTGACTGATTCTGATATCAGTATCATTGCCTTGTTGAAATTTTCAACACGATATCCTATCAGTACACATAATACCCATTCCATTAATTATCACTGATTACGGGGACCGTTCGAGTGGAGAGAGACTGCGATTGAAGACTCCGCATCCCCATATCCTATCTTTAGATCAGATTATCGGGGGTCATTTGGGTCATATGGCCCAGGTCCCCGACTCTTCGCCATTCAGGGGCCCCTGGACGTCGGAGAGGAGCCCCAGGTTTAGCAGAATCAAGAAATCGTCCAAATTTTCGCCTTCAGTGGTGAAAATTAGCCGATTTTCGCTTTTGTTTTGCTCGGGCCATCCCCATTATCATCCCCTTTCGCCGCCGCCGTCGCCACCACTAACCGTGATCGTTTCGAGGGTGACTTGATTGGAAAAAATTCTGAAGGGAGTGGTGCCTTCCGGTCGGAAGACATAAGCACCGGAAGCTTGAATTCCGTCATTGGCTTTCCCTTTGTAGTACATGATTTCCTGCGCCAACGGAATTGTGAATTGACGCTTTAAGTCAGTGTATTGCGAGACGAGTCCGTTGGCGTCGAATGTCAGTTGAATGAGCTAAAATTGGATGCATCTTGGAAACCATCAAAATCGCAAACAGCTTTTTACACTACCAAATCTGCAGGTTGGCTTAAAATTGTATTTAAAATTTAGTTCGTAGATTCTCAAATCCATTTCAAATAATTTATGTTCAACACGTGCGCTACTGAGTATCTGCCTGATGAGCGCAAACTTCTTGAAATGGATTCAGGAATCTGCGTACTAAATTTCTCCCCTTACAATAGTAGATGCACACATGCCCAGCCCTCAAACTCATATTTTGATTTCACTATATTCATTCTAATAGTACGACAGTCTTTAATTTTACGGAGGGGTAGAGGACGATTAAAAAATGGTGCGGCATGCATGCTGTATTTATTATTAAAATGAAAACAGCATTTCACCTCTTTCCCCTTGCCGAAATATCGTAAAATGTTGTACATAGTTCGAACAACTACTGTACGTTTGTAATGCGAGTTTAGAGCCGCTTTAGTTAGCATTTGCGCAGTCGTGATAAATAGACATTCGAAACGGCTGTACTCACTTCATTTTTCAATACAATTGGGTCTTTTGCTGCCGCGTTGATTTGTTCGGAGACGCCAATTGCCGGATCGCTCTTTTGATTGGCTTGATTGGAGACAAAATATGTGGCATAGCCGAGACCACCGACGCTCACGGGAATCACAAGTTCATTTGGCGCTACGACAGACAGGTAAGGTTGCAGTTGAAATTGTGGAGCGAAAGCTTTTACGAGCTGAAAATAAGATACTGACAGGTCACCAGGCTCCAATGCAATTTGTTGAAATCAATTTTTCCCACTTAGAAGGTCGTTGTCTATCCTTTCCCACCATACAAAAACGGCGACTTTGAGTCGATATAGAAAAACTACAGCACGCCGATTTCAATGACAGTTTGTACAGCAATTGTAGTGGTCGGAATCTGTCTAGTCTTAGAAAAATCGAGCTATGGGATACGTTTGCGCAATATATACCGGTAATCGATATTTTTTCAGTGCACTTGATTGCAAATAAAATCGAAAATATATTGCGCAAAGGTATATATCCCTTTGCTCGATTGTTGAACGAATCGCCAGATCTTGGCCACCACAATTCCTGTAACAAATTTCGTTGAAATCGGCCTGGCCGATTTTTTCTCCATCGATTGAAAAACTGTCGCTTTTGTAGGGAGCGCAAAAGGGTGATCTATAACCTTGGAGATTTGATTCACAAACTTTGAAGATTTTTGAAATTGTACGAACGCATGGAAATTTAAGAAATCGCAGCCATTTTGTTTCGAATTGGTTTATTGATGCACATTTAAAGAGAAATCGACCTCACTTTCTGTATTATTTATCGGTAAACAAAAGAACACAAATTCGCGTGGACACATGCAGTACTAAATGTTGTCAGAAAGTCAGTGTGAAGGCTGACCTGAGCTGCAACTGTTGTACCGGCGGGATCTTTGACAAAAGCGGTGGCGCTGTTGTACGGTACTCTGATCATTGTGTTGATCGGCCTGGCTTGTGCGTTGAATACAGTGACAGTAAAGACATTTGTAGATTTCGTCACATCGCAGACGGTGACGTTGCTCAAAGTGCAGAACATCTGCGGTGGAATTTGTGTGCCGGTAGACTTGGGCATAATCACGGCCAAAGCACTGTTGAGCACTTGCTGAAAATGATTTATCTTGATGTTTCGAATGACACCAGATTTCCGCTGGGGAGGCGATTATGAACCCCCACTCAAAACGCGAGGGATGATACAGTGAGTCTCAAAAATAGGCCTCCTTGGTTCGGTATGGGAGTGAATCCGGTATCGACGATTATTATTACATGCAAAACATATAGGACGGTTCGAAAACATGCTCCTGTGTAGTAGGAATAAATCCGGCATGGCCGACTCCGGTATGGGAAGTTTCTAATGTACCACTATCCCTCATTGCAAAGCGCCAGAGACCCAAAATGGTGCAAACTTAAAATTTTGGCCAAAAATTGGCAAAACTAAGGCTAATTTATTTACCAAGACCAAAGAAACAATCTTTGCCAATAATCGGCACCACTATGGTAGTTTTCGCTTTGAAACCCAATGGAAGAATTAGCGAAGTTCAATTTTTTTCGCCCAAAATTTGCATAATTAGTTTTTCATCGCCATCATTATCATTCGGAAATTTCCGACAAGGTGATCTTTGTTGGGGGGGGCAATATCCCCAAATCGTCCCATGTCAATATTAGGTTTTATCACCGACCAAGCCCTGCATCCATCCTATGTATAGTCGCTGTGCATAGTCATACGTTACAGCTTGCTTCGCCGTTCCCCTGAAATAGGGAAGACACAATTAGCGGTATCCCAGAAGTCCCCAGAGTTTTAAAATTTTTAATGGACTATTATAAAAATCTCACAGAGTTCTTCATTTTATAAACTTTTATGTTCTCGAGGTTTTCAATTTTTAAAATAGATTAAAACTCTTTTAACATTAATTTAATCACTAATTTAATCATCAATTGAATAGTTTTGTGATTAATTTATTAATTTCATAATCATGAAAGTTTTCAATAAGTAGTTTTTTTAGTAAAAAGTCCTTCAAAATTTGTTCGGTTTTTTGTTCCTTACTTGAATGATATAATTTTTAAAAAAACATATTTTAAATTAAAAAATAGTTTTTTGCGGCAGTGCTACATGTACATTCTAGTCCAAACTATAAATGTGCTGGGAAACCAAATTAAATCACAAAAAACAAAGAAACGGCCTACGTTGCAGCATCGTGGTGTTGTGTTAGTGCCACGGCTTTTCCTGAAATTATTCAGATGGACAGTTTCGAAAGTCGACGAAATATTACTTAGTACGTCCAAATTGTTGTGATCTGCGGTTCCCAGATTCGCCATCGTATCCCACTGCTTACACAACTGAAGAGATTAAGCTCGGTAATTTTGCTGCATTTCACGATCACTGAAGCCATTCAGTAGTATTCAGTTACTAAGTTTAACTAATTTGTTTAAAATACAGAAAATATACTGTACTAATTACTAGCTCAGCACATGCGGGATAACTTCTAAGCGGGACAAACTCGTAAGCGGGACAGATTTTGGGAAGTCTCTTGAATTTTTAGGTCAAAATTTATACTAGCAAGTGGGACACGATAAAAACTGAATTTTATTTGCCAATTTTTACAAAGAAGACAGTTTCGAAAGTGACGAAAAGTGAAAATTTTACCTCTTTGTTGTACGGTTTATGGCAAAAACGGGTATTTCACTTGAAAATTTGAATCTGGCACCGAAAATTCCGATTTTTCGCAACAAAACTTTCTAAACGAGACAAATTATGTAATGGAGAACCTTTTTTTAAGCAGGACAAAACTTGTAAGCGAAAAAAATATGGCGGTCCCTTGGTGTTCCGCTTAGAAGTATTTGACTGTATTAGAAAAATAGAGTACATTTGCATCTGCGTTCATTTCAAGGACTTGAAGATTTTGGAATGGATTTTGACATAGTCGTGATCATCAGTTGCGGTTCAATTTCACACGAGTATTTAGTGATGCAGGCTACGCAGCCAAAAGAACGTTGAGTGCACGCGAGAGGAGGAATTGTGTAATAATCGGGCTAAGCAGAGGCTCCTAATGAGTTTGTCAGCACGCGCGTGCATACCGTACACAGTGTTGCAAGCCATTTCACACATTTCAAGTTCTTGAAATGGACGCCGGTGTAAACTTACTCAATTTCCCTAATATGTAGATCCTTGCTCAATCTCGATGTTCTGATTATTAGGATATCCATACAAAAAACATGCTTGCCTGCAGAAGTGCACTGCTTTGTCTGATGAAACCTTTAAATGCAGGTCGGCTGCTGAAATAGCCGGTCCAGTACGATTGCGGACGAGGCCAGGCGTATGGGAAGAAATCATCCTGCTTCACATCCAGTTTGACATTCGCCTCCTTCAGCGCTTTCACGTAGCAAGAGGGTGTCGAGTAGATAATATTAACCTTGTTGGTCGCTTGCTGCAATTCACGCATGGTCCTACCAGACATGGGTCAGGGAGGATGGGGGTATATCCAGATCCCCATTCCCCAGGGATGTCAAAAGGTTGGGGGGATGGAAAATTTCTCAGTCGAAAAAATACGTTTCCTTAGTGGCGGAAATTTTTTTTTCTGGTGACCTTTTTTTTGGTCACTGGACAGACCGCTGGAGGGATATCCCCTCCCCCCATTCCTCGACCGTCAGGGAATGGGGGATATCTCCCCGGCCCGAAATTTCTCAGTACTAAATCCCCCCAGGGGTCCACCTTTGCCTACCTCTGGGTCCTACCAGGCGAGTAATTGGCAGTTTCGCTTCACTTACATTTGCTCGAATATAGTTGGATAATTTATCCAAGTTTGTGTACCACTTTTCAGAATTTGTGTATTGAAAGTCACTGCCCATTGTCAGCATCACATGATTGGCTCGCTGATATCTGACCTGTAAAGAATATAGGGTAATTTAGTTGTGCATAGATATCAAACAACTACACCTTGAAAAAAACATTTTGATGATAAATTCAGGAAGCGGAAATATGATTGACACATTTTTGTTTGAAATGATCGTATTTGTTGTGCTTTTTGTAATGAAGAAAAGGTCCAAGCCACAATTTATTTTGAAATATTTTATAAAATGAACTGTATGTGTGTCATTGAAAGAGGTGATATACAATGTACATTTGTTTCATCTTCAATGAAGAAGTCCACACCATAAAAAGTGGTTTCTTTACTTTATGTCTATTTGCCTCAAAGTACCTGTAAATTACTGAATGCAAATCTGCAGCATGATGGTATATTGTGATAATTAAAGCCCCACCATGAATGACCCTGAAAATCAGGTTCTGCTGCAATAACAAATATAATCGTTCGACGCAGCACCCCAAAAACCTCTGAAAATTAGACATATTCTTGGTCCCAACACGAATGAGTCTGTATCAGATTCTAATACAAAAAACAAATATTTCCATTGAGCTCAGCAAACTTGAAAACCATTGTACACAAAATTTCAGTTCAATCGGATATATTGTTCAAGGTATAAAACCATATGTGTAAAGTGATCACGCACATACATACATACATGCACATCGGTCGTATGTCCATGCCCTTCGGGCGTAGAAAAAGGTCGCAAATGGGTGTACACAGTACAGTCGAACCCGGATAAGTGCACATTCAGTGTATCAATTGTTTGAGCACACGCCAACATGAGAGCTCACTACGCAGAACTGCGTAGCCTACTTGCGTAGTAGAGTGCGCTCAAACAATTGATACACCAAATGTGCACTTATCTGGATTCGACTCTACGAATAATAATTTTTCCCAAAAATGGGAAAGGGTTTATTTTCTTCAAGGGTGTTCAGTTCAATTATTTTTTAAGACAGTCAAGCGCCTCCGAATTATTGAAAAGTCCTCATCTAATATTTAACAAGAAAGTGAAACGCATTTTTCACGGGTTAATGTTTCACCGAAGCGAAGTTAATAAATATTGTAAAATACGTGTCATGAACGCAACTTATTTCCTGATTAATAAAAATTGGCAAATTGAATGATATTTCTTTGCAGGTACGTGGCGCTGAACACGCTGCTGAAGACGGTCACCATCGACTACAACGCAGTGCAGCGTCACAGAACGATCGTCGTAGACTGTCTCAAAGATCCTGACGTCTCAATCAGAAGGTCGGAATTAATACATTGCAGTTTATTTTGCGCTGTAATGGAAGACTCCTGGTTTCGTACTGGAATTTAATTTTAAAAGATGATTATTTTTGCTTACATTGATATTCATGTCTGTTTTAGCGTATTTTTTATTTTCAACGGCTCACGTTTATTTTATTTTGCGTAAAGCAAATAAGCAACTGTCGATAAGGATATTTTATGGTATTACAGTGAAGGCTTCCTAATTATTACGGGCAAGGTCGATATCGATTTTTGTGTACAATGTTTTATGTGTTGCGGACACCAAAAATCGTAATACGGTCACTTTTTGGCGGTTCCAAAGCAGCTTCAGCACTAAAATTCGACTTTTAAACGGACATTATTGGGGGAAAAGTTGTGTTTTTTGTATGGAGCTTGTCCTCGTAATACGGATAGACTCGTAATACGGAAATTTTTTGGCGGTTCCGCAGTGTCCGTATTAGGAAGTCTTCACTGTATTTCTAACCCGTCCAGTTTCCGTTCCACTAAGCTTACTATTCTGGGCACTGGACAGTTGTTCAATTAAAGACGATCTTTCTTTAATAATAATTAAAGGCATACATACGTTGCCAAGAAACAATAGTCACCTGAGATTGACGTCTGTTATTCAGGCGAGCGATGGAGTTGTTGTTTTGCGCTGATCAATCAGACGAACATTACGATCATGACCAAAGGGATTATCATCTTTGTTATTTTATTTTCCGTTTTGCAAATAAACAAAGCTGTTTGTTTTGGTACATCTTGTGGTGTCTTTCATAACCCCTCGAGTTGCCGTTTTCACTTCAGTTTCTATTCTGGTCATTGGCAGTGTTGTCCAATGCGTCCACCGCTTCGTCCAGTTTCTCCAATATCCTAATATTTTACTTCATATCTGTTCATTGCATGAAAAAGTTGGTCGTCTGAAACTATAAACCTTTTTTTAGGCGAGCGATGGAATTGTGTTTCGCGCTGATCAATCAGACGAACATCACGAACATGACCAAAGAGATTATCATCTTTCTCGAGACGGCCGACCCTGAGTTCAAGGCGGAATGCGCCTCCAAGATGTACGTCGCTACCGAGCGCTATTCCCCCAATTTCCGCTGGCATCTGGACACCATGGTCAAAGTGCTCAAATTGGTATGGTATTTTATCTTTTTAACCTGGAATTTTGCTCAGCAAAACGCGAAAATTAATTAAGCTGAATAAATCTATATTTGTTTCATGTGAGGAAGTTTACGAAATTATACATTTACATTCAATTGCGTTTATATGATAACTGTGGTATTTTTTTCTTTAAAATACTTATATTTGAGATAGATTGAATCAAGTTTTAGAACCCATCGACAGTGTGTTTCATTGAAGTGGTAAATTGTACACATTTTACACCTACACACTTTTAGCATTGAAATTTGGTGACTGATACTTAAAATGAACACAATTTATTAAATTTAAAATACTAGTCAGTGAAGCAGTCAAATTTCCTATAAATGATGAATTTGCAGAGCGGCAATTACGTGCCGGATGAAGTGGTGAGCTGCATGATCCAGCTGGTGTCTTCGCATTCGGAGCTGCAGTCCTACGCGGCAGTTCAGCTGTTCCGCGCCGCCCAGGATGACATCGTCAACGCTCAGCCACTGCTACAGGTCGCCTTCTGGAGTGTCGGCGAGTTCGGCGACCTTCTTCTTCAGTCGCAGCATGACGACGACGGCGCAAGGGTAATTACGAGTTTTCAGTTGTGATATTACGTACATCCAAGATAATTTGTGCCCACTTCAGCATTTACTTTATTTCTCTTACAAAGGTCTTGTCTATCAGTAAAATTGGACGAGTCACAATCCTGACCGGTTAATCACATTTTGCAGGACCTTGATGATGGCATTTGGGATTTTACGCTAATTTCCCTATTGTTGTTAGACTTTTCCAATTTTATTTGACGAACTAGGAACTAAATATTGGAGATTTATTTCCATGTAAATTTCAATTAGGCTCTTCGTGTTTTGTTATGCATTCTTGATGAGACCGGCGTAACTGTAAGCATGACGCCATTAGTCCCATAGTTAAGCCGGTCTCACCAAGAACGCAAAACAAAAACGAAGAGCCAAATTTGCTCTCTTTTTTATTTAACTGAGCGCTGATTTTATATTTTTGAAAAAGCAGGTTGTATATTTATATTTCACCCTTGATTAGTTTTATTTGTTCACGTGTGAAGTGAATTTTCAATTACACAGCATTTTCCGTCATTAAATCAATAATGATGACAAATACGGAACAAATAGTTAGATAATTGAGTTAAAATAACTCTGATTTCAGGTGGCAGAGGCGGATGTGTTAACGGTGTTCGAGCGACTTTTACCAAGCACTTTGTGTAACCCGGTCACGAAAGCGTACGGACTCACAGCATTAGCCAAATTGGCGACCAGATTCCAGCAGACCAATAGGTCAGTGTCTCTTTTTCGAAGACTGTGACGATTTTTCAAGTCGCGAATTACTAACTGGTGCATTTACACGCTCTATAACAATATTCAGCGTGGGTTGTTATCAGGGCCGGATCATGCGGGGTCGGGGGCCCGAGGCCTTGGTAACGCTTAGGGGGTCCCCATAAAAGGGCCCCCCTCGGCCCAGAGGTGGGCACCTCAAAGCGGCTGCGGGGGTGCAATTTTTTTCTCCATTCTATCCAGTGCTTGTCGCTTGTCGACCAAAAAAAAAAGGTCGCCGGTTTGAAAACCTCATTCTATTCAGTGCAAATTCAAAAAATTTGCCTTTTTAGGGAGCAATCACAGGGGGGATCCTTATATTGCGCGTTTTTTTGCACCCCCCCCCCAGACCTCGAACCCCAAAGTTGCAAACCCGTCTGGGGAGGGGGGGTGCGCACCCCCCACGCCCACCTCTGCCTCGGCCCCTAAGGGGTCCCAAAACAAAAGGGTCCCCCCTTACCATGTTTTTTCGGGGAAGCAGGAGGGGGGTTGTATTTTATAAAGATTGGCAAATGTTCGATTTATCTGCTAACATTAAATCTTTGACAATTTCAGCCGAATTCTTGCACTGATTAGACAGCATGGCTCTCATTTGCAATTGGAACTGCAGCAGAGATCCGTCGAGTTCGGTAGAATACTCGAACGGAATGATTTGAAGTAAGTATCTTCATCATTTATTCAGAAATTAATTTTATTTTTCGCGTTATTTATTTATTAAAATAACGCTGTTTGCTTTCTAAACCCGAAATATTGTGTTTCAAAAACTAATTTTTCTAAGATTTTGGCGATAGATTTTAAATTAGAACCACTACAGTCCGAAGAAATTTCATATTATAAAGGAACATTATATAAAATAGGAAAAATTAATTATAGCTCTTGTCATTAAATAATTTTTGATACTCGTACCTATACATTCGCATTTCGCTTGTTCATTGAGCAAAATTCTTTTCGATCTACAGATACGGTCTGTTGGAGTTTTAGATTCCTGACACGAATTACCCTGATATTTCAGGGTCATTAAAAAAATAATGTGCGCGTTCGATTCAGGACCCCCGAAAACCCTCTGGTAGTAATTTGTCAGCTTGATCGGATATAGGGAACATGTGTTTGTAAAAGCGAGACGAATAAACTAACAGACATATAGCCGCAAGAATAACAATACTTCAGGTACGGTCTATTGGAGCGAATGCCTGTGATCACGTCCAACTCGTTGAACGCCGCCGCGGCGCCCATGATCGACGACAATGGAAGCGGCGCGTTGACCGGCGTAGACGGCGGCGACAGTCTTCTCTCGGAGATCAACAATATCACGCGCACCGGCCAGCCGCCAGCGCCCGTCAGCCATACGGACGACCTTCTCGGACTGATGGACGGCGGCGGTAGTTCTTCGCACACTCCGGCTGCTTCAAACGGCACTGCACCCATGAAATCGGCCAATATTCTCGGCGATCTGCTCGGCGATTCAGGTTGGAATTTGCTTGCGGATTAGCTCTTCGGTTTAATTTTTTATGTTTCGTCTGAATATCAAATATGAGCTGAATGGGTGGCTTTTTTGACAACACATCGCAGTCATTTTGATTCGTATTTATCGTGATTAACCGCTGAACCATATTTTGTTGTTCATCTAAAATTGATAAAACGCAAATTTGACGGGTTAGTTTTGCTGTGTCTGGCATTTCTGCATCCATAAAATTTGAAAGAAAATTGAAAAACAGTCTTCAAAGTAATACTTGCGAACTTTTGGAATTATCTCTTTTTATTTTCCTCGAAACAAAAAAATGTTTTCTGAAATTCGATTGCAAAATGTCTGATGTTTCAGGACCAGCGCCCCCTCCCTCATCTCAACAGATGGGTTTTCCATCAGGCGGCGGTGGATTGGACATTTTCGCCGAGTTGGGCGGCGGTCCGACTTCGTCTCCCTCGGCTTCAAATCCGTCATCGTTGACGGCGATGAACTCGAACGGCTTGATGGTCAAGTTCGATTTTGAGCGTCCGTCGCAGCCAAACTTCCCCGTCGTCGTCCGCATGAGCGCCACCAACTCCACGTCCACGCCTATCGAGAACTTCGTGTTCCAAGCGGCCGTCACCAAGGTTTGTTTACATTTGATTCATTTATGTATTTGTTTGTTAAAGAAATCCAGTTTTGCGATATAAGTTTATGATGCGCAAGTAAATATTAAACATGACAAGTGCGTTTATTTTGCGAACCCGTCGAAATAATGTCGATCGCTGCACGTGAATTCGTCAATACTGGGCTGTCGTCGTTGAAGTACTTGCTCTTATTTTCGAATTAATAAAATTCAATTTATTATTTGACTGAAAATTATGTCGACTAAAAAGTATTTGGTTCTCATGGGTAACTGAAGATTTAGCTCCTGTCCAACCGAATTGCGAACAAATTTCTCTTTCAAGGTTGCAATTTTGTGGTATGTATTTTAAAGTAATTGGCAAAAAATTAAGGTGCATTTCTTATTCGTTTCTCTGTGATTTTTTCGCAAACCTTCAAAGTTGTGTTTCATAATTTGATCAAATTAATGTTCACTCTTGCGTAGGTGTATTTATCCCACACCTGTAAAGTACAATTACCTACTTCGTTTTTGTTATGCATTCTTGGTGAGACCGGCTTAATTATGGGACTGATGACGTCATGCTCACAGTTACGCCGGTCTCATCAAGAATTCATAACAAAAACGAAGAACCTTATTCGCAAGTGCAAGTCCTTTATGAAATAGGCTCCAGGAAACTGTCAGTGCCCATGGGCGCTTTTTTGGATTCAGTTGGGCTTGCTAAAGATGCCAAAATCAAAAACGCTCACATTATGTGTTGTTTTCGAAAAAAACACATTTTTTAGTTTTAAGTATTCCATCAAAGATTTTTTAAGCACTTGTGTATGAAAAAATAGGTGCTGACTTCATCAAATTTGACTCACCGGCATAAATTTACTGCAGCCGTGATCAGTAGTGCGTATAATAAAGCCAGGGTTTCGCTCGGTATCAAGCAGAGAAAGAGATTTCTTTTGCTGCAAAATGTTGTTTTGCGTTTCAATATTATCTTCAACTATGCTTTCAGTTATTATTGCAGTGTTGATATTTGCAATTTCGTGATCATTTAAAACGTTCAAAGTTTGTAGTCCGTTGTCATCATCGATTATGAAAGTAGCCTTTGTTTCTCCTTTGGGCAATTTAATGCCAATTTTGGTTTGCAGAAAAACAATGACATTCGCTGAAGACCAGTGCTTACTTGAATTATCAGGCGGGTTCTTGAAAAATAGCCATAACAAAAAAAACATCGCGCTGATTAGCATTACAGTAGTACTTTTCATGTCTGTACTGTTCGTAAATTAGGGAATTTTTCGTTTGCGGGAAATGGGTTGTCATACAATTTGCATTACATTACATAGCAGTGTTGTATCCTATGGTCAACAGCGTGCCTTATCAGATGAAGTAAAGCTTGATAAATATGGCTGTTTACTTTGCTCGATGGTTCGCATTGAGTCAGCTGCCCTGTGCATTGTAGCTGACAATGCTAGGCAAATTGCTTGTTGGGGGCATCTCAGATATGGGCGCCGAATTCGGCTGTGAGTTGGAACTGCTTGTTGCGTCAGTGGAACGTTGTTTGCAAAACAAATTTACGCTGAAATACAATGCCGATTTTGTGGA
>JAQGCX010000430.1:0-17098 GCA_034700205.1 Plectus parietinus | reverse complement strand
GGCGAGGGGGGGGGGGTGGATGTAGCTAGCTACATACGGGGTCCGGTCAGGCGGGCCTGTATGTAGCTAGGTCCCCTCGGTTACAGGTATGGTTGGGGAGTACCCTGATCGAAATGGGCGGAGTTTAGTTAACCCCCTCTTCCGCCGAAGGCGGGAAAAAAAGGTATTTAAAAAATTATGGTAAGATTAAATTTGAATTCCCCCAAATTTTTGGGCTACGGTATGTTATCCCCCCTGACTTTTCGATATTTTCCATGTTCACCCCCCCTAACTTTTTAACCCGAAAATACCAATGTGAACACTTACGAGTACTTCGATATCAGTTCCCCCGATTTCGTCCGATTTCCACGGATTCAGATGGCAAGTCTGAAACATGCAATTAATTGCGAAATGAGCACATGGACAAATGAAGTCTAATCATCTTCTTTACCGTCACAGCCGGAAACACGCGCTCCGAGAATAGCAACTGCAAATTTCATCTGTCACCATTTGGAGAGATGGAAAGAAAAAGTACAATACCTGGGTCTCGACATTGACATTGTACGCCAGGTACTGACCGATGAGAACTTCAATCTGCCAACATAGCAAGCCCATGGATATGACGAAGACGATAGACCAGAACACGCGCAGACACATGTTCTGCGCACTGCCGATGTGAGGAACACCATGCGTGGCCGTCCATCCTGAGAAGTCGCGCAAGACGTTGTTGACACCTTTGGCCAACTTGCCCATGGCGTCGGTCGTAGAACAAGTGAGACCGAACGGGATCGGGATCGTCCGTTGCTGAGGACGAAAAGGGCTGTGAAGCGGACTGCTTGTGTCGTCTTTGTTTCGTGCTTTGTTTGTGCATTCCGACGATGTGGTACTAGGCGACGTCGTCACAACCAATACAATTCGGCGTTTCCGGTGTGTGCGATGTGCCTGAATTATGAAGCGCTAGTCATGGAGACGAAGGCGTCGTTCGTTCAGGTAGAAGACGGGGAAATCGATGCGAACGACCGCGGTCACAATTAGCCGATAGATGCGAATGCAAATCGAGTCGGTCGCACTCGGCAATACGATCGTCAATCAATCGATGGAGTGGGCGAGGAAGCTGGCGACGACGTTGGTGGTGTCTGATTGCGGGAGGAATCGAATGGAATGACGCTCTGACCGTTGCCCATTAGCTCATCGTCGTGTACGAATCAGCACCTAGGACGATCGGCCTTTACAGTCCGACGCCGCTCTTTCCCCCCACTCGAGGCAATCGGCGGCCATTCGTTATTCGACGACGTCTCCTCGGCGCGAACAAATAGCGCGCATCCGGCCGCCGCTACAACACCACCCATCCGTCCATCCCACACTATTCCCATGGCCGCTCTTCGTCACGCTCTCCTCGCGCTCGTCGTCGCCCTCGCGCTCGTCTGCACCGCCATCGCCGACGATGGCAAATTCGGTTCCCTAACGCTTTGCCCGTCCGGTAAGTCGTCGCATGTTCAGCTACCTGCACTTCACCTCCCATAAGTCAGTCCTGGGGCCTATTTCACTAAAGCTCAGCTATCAGCAATCGGCACACGCGAAGTACGCCAAGTGTAACAATCCATATTGTTATACTTTGCGTGTGGTGATTGCTGAGCTTTAGTGAAATAGGCTCCTGACGGCTGTCAACCAATAAACCATGAGTATCAGAGATACGGTAGTACTTTCAGGAGGACGTTCTTTCATGATGGCGTGGAGTCTGGCGTGCGAGATGAAGAAGCGTCGCAAACGCTCCACCGGCGACCAACAGCCCCACGGTAACTCCGCAGCATCGTCACCGTTTCTAGAACCGAGTACGTTGCAGAATCAGCTCTAGACACGAGTTTGCGAAGAAAGAGAATGGAGGAAGGATACCGACCGGCGACTCTCACTGAAATTCAGAAGATTTGCTGCGAAGTGGGGTGCGAACTAAGAGATCTGCTTAGCTACTGCGACCCGTTCGGCCCATGGAACAGTCGGTAAATGCGTTGTTGCCAGGTGTATAGCCTCACTTAGACCATACATGTGTGTGATGATGACTCATGAGCCAACGACGTCCGCTGTATGTGCTGTTCAGTGCAAGAGTTGCAATGCGAGGTAAACGCAAGCCGTTACCCTCAACGGGTTTGTCACCGATCAGACCCAATGAATAGAATGTAATTGTTATTACGGGGATACCGTATTCTTGCAACATGCACATAATTAAGCAAGTGACATCAATCACACTGCAATGATCAATGTACAAAACGTGACAAAGTAAATTCTAAACAAACAACAGAGGTATGAATACTCGGACAAACAAACATACGATTAAAACTCAGATCATCAAACTGTGCAGAGTAGAGGAAACCGACGGTTCGATCAAACAGTCCCGTAGTGGCGCGATATAGCTTGTTCATTACGGTAACTTAACATTCAGAGAGCGATTCGCGGCGGCTTGCCTTCCGTCCACTGAAAATTGCAAATACGATAAGAATTTGGCGTACGGAAGAACGCATTTGACAACCGCCCCCGAATGAACGGATGTGTGCGAATACTTACGTCAAACGCACCATCGTTTATTTGTGTTATTTTCAATACAAAGAGCAGTCGTGTTGAATAGGCAGAGAGACATGCCCGGCGCATTGCGTTCTTCAGATTCGAGCGTGTGGGACCATTCGCGCAGCTTCGCCAAAAACATCACAGAGCAGGACCGGAACACGTGGTCGCAGTTGGCGTGGAGTGTATTCAAGCAGATGGTCGCCCTCCCCAACGCCGCCGCCAAGAACACCACCGTATGCGTGCCTCAGTTGCTGTCGACGCTGACGCTGTTCGCCGAGGTCGCCGACAAGAAAACGAGGGACGCGCTCAACAAGCAGCTCTTCGCCCCCCAATCCCTCCGGACCCCCGTCGTCCCCAACACTGACGACAGCAAGCAGCCCGTCGCCGTCACCGACTACGTGGCCTTGTGGGTCAAGAGCCTGGTGAAGAATGCGCCGCCCGGCTCGTTCCACGTGGCGCGGCGACTGCTCGTCAACGTCGACTACACCAAGTCGTACGGCTTCGACGCATTCTCAGCGCTCAACGCGTGCGCCGTGGACGTGAAGATCGCGCAAGACGACGCCTTGCCGGCCTGGATGACGCGCACACTGAAACTGGACGACCAGTACCTGAGCATTGCTCCGTCCGTCAACCCGTTCCACCTGTGGCGCAAGGAAGAGACGCGCACCAAGTACGCCAAGTGTCCCATCCTGGCCAGCGTGTCGCGCGTCGCCGTGCTGCTGCAGAAGAACTCGGTCGACGACGAACGCTCCTACTCGGTCGCCTTCCAGTCCGTCGGCGTCGTGCAGGCGTTGTGCATTCGCGGGAATGTGATGGCGCCGCTGCTCGCCATCCCTTTCGGAGAGGACGGCGAGCTCATCCAGCTGCCCACCGCCGGCGACCGTCTGAGATTGTTCGTGCTGGCGCAGGCGCACAGCGCTGCCAAGGTCGGCGTGCTCGCACACGCGGACAAGTTCGACGTGGACATGGTGCAGAGACTGATCGAAGGCCGGCACAATAACATCGTCACGCTCAACTCGGTCTTCCTGCCCACCTTCGCCGCCTTCCCCGACGAAGCCGTCAACCTGGGCGCCGCCATTAAACGGGCGCTGCCCGGCATCGACTCGCTCTTCCAGCCCGACGGCTTCGGCGACCTGAGCTTCCCGGGCGGCGAGGCGACCGCTTCCGGCTCGAACACGCCTTCGATCCAGAATTGGGACTACGTGGGCTACGTGCGCGAAAGAGAGCCGCAGCGGGCGTCGGTCGTGCGGGCGGAGCGGGTGGCGGACGGGACCAAAGACCGCGTGGTCAATAGACCGTTCGAGCTGATCGTGTGGGACGGGAAACGCAGTCTGCCGGTTTACTTCTCGCGCATCGTGCATCCGGGCAAGGTGCCCGACTGGTTCGCGAGTCGCAGCAGCGAGTCGTCCAAGTGCAAGAGTGTCAAGGAACACAAGAAAAACTGACCTCGAGCAGCCGGTGGGCGGGCGACTCGATCGCTTTCCTCCGATCCATGTCCAAACGATGGGCATACGTCTCGCTCACGTTCTTCGATTCATTCGCCTTGTTCGTATCGCCGCAAAATATATACACATCTGAACGAAAAAAATCTCTCAGAAGAGCTCAAATTAACCAAATCTTTTACAAACATATAACCCATATCAAATGCCAATATCTTTCATACTTTTCAAATTACAAAAGAACTGAAAAGGATGTTTATTTTGTGCATAATTTGTTCTCCAAAATAGTTGTTGGTCACCGAAAATTAGACTAGTGAATTTTCGCTCCTTTAGTCGTTGCAGAGGTGAACGAATGCAATCGTTTACCTTTGAGTAAACTAGTCGCCCAAGCTTGCAAGGGTACATCGGGCATCTTGTTAGCCAATTCCAACGCTGGACTGAGCATGCTCGAGCACTCCTGAACGCTGGAGCGCAGAAATATGTGACCCAACAGCACTAGAGCGGCGGCAGACACTCGCATCACGTCTTCTTTGTTTGAAATGGCGAGACTGTCTTTAAGGTAACGTCTAGAAAGAGAGGTGATTTAGCGATGCGATGCGCACTGAGCCATTCGTCCTTACTTGGCTTCCTGATTGCGAGACTGCAAGAAGGACTGCAAACCGCGGACGTAATGTGCTGCGGCCAGCAAAGTCTGCAAGAAAGCCGTTACAACTGAGAATTCACAGCGCAGCAGATGGTTTCATCTGACCATAAGTGCCCTTGGGGTTCGAGGTTGGGGGGGGGGCTGAAAAGTACTAGAGTCCAAATTTGCATATGTAAATTAGGCAAAATTACGGTATTTTTAGGCAAGAATTCAAAAAATTGCCCAAAAATATTTTCGAGGGGTGTCGCAAAACTCCGCACATTTTGGACCAATTTGGGGAGGGGGCCAGCCCCCCCCTCAAGGGCACCTATGCATCTGACGAAAAGAAACAAAATAGTTGCCTGCGAGCTCGACTGCAGTCGTTCGGGAGTCACTCGTTCGAGCAGTCCGTAAAAGTCTTGGTCGCGACCCGCCTGCAGGTACACCATGGCCAAGTTGAGATTTACGAATGTCCACAAATCCATGTCTTTGGCAGTCTGGAAGAAAACTTTCGGAAACGTGATTAGCCTACTCATCAACTGGCAAACCCGAAGCGCTGTGTTGAACTGTTTTTCTGCTGCGTCTGTGCATCGAACGGACATGGCGTACAATCCCTGCAATCATTGACTATCATCTCGAGCGGATTATTGAAGAAGTCGAGTACCAAGAGAGCGTGAGACTGAGCTTCGTGGCCGGCAAACAGAGTTGGACACTGCGACACCAGTTGAATCATTGAATTCATCTGAATCGGAGTTGGTTCAATTCATCCACAACGAGATTTCCAGAAAAACTCAATTGCAATGCGAGCCAATTTGCATACAATTAGTGAAATACCGTATACGTTCAAATACGCGGGGCTTATTTCTTTGAAATATTTTTGGAGAATGATGAATGACGTATGGGTCCTAAAGGACTGCACAGACTTCGCACGCTCGCCGCATGCCGGCGTTTTTTGCGAACAAAAACCAAGAATAAATAAACGCGCGTTATTTATTCTTGGTTTTTGTTCGCAAAAAACGCCGGCGTGTGGCGAGCGTGCGAAGTCTGTGCAGCCCTTAAGTTTTGTGTGTGTTTTCTGTAAGCCTCGCGGGGCTTATTTGAACGTATACGGTATATACGGATAGCAGACAGCCGACATACGTACTTGTTTAATGGCCAGACAAGGCTGACCGATGACCAGGCGACCCATTGAACTGTTCTCCAGCAGCAACACTTGCAGTGAATTGAGCAACGATTCGTGCGCAGCGACCGAGCCGAAAGACAGCGGCGAGAAGCGACAGTACTGTCGCAGTTTGTCCACCTGTGCCAGAGCTCGTTCCGTGTATTTCTGCACACGGTCCATCTGTCCGGACTGCAGCGAGTGCGCGACGGTCACCTGCGAAGATGCGATCGATCAAGAGGCTTGCAGGACGCGTCACTCGCTTACCAAGTAGACCAGAATAGTGATATGCTCCTTCGGCAACCAACGGAAAAGTTCGACAGGCATGCTTGGCGTTATGGACGTGTCTTCCTGAGAAGCCGTCAACTGCTGCACTGTCGTCTGCAGCTGCTTCAGACAGGGTTTCGCGCTCTTCACCTACAATTATCGACGTTCGCAAGCGTCCATCATTTACGCATTATCACATTGCAACCGAAAACGTCATGCTACACAGGATCAGTTTCGAGTCGTAGTATCAAGTTGACCGTTCAACGACGGAATACGTTGGGCGGCGCAGACGGACGGTAGCGCGGAGGCAAAGGGAAGCGCATTATCGGGTTGGTCGGTGGGGGAACGGGTCTGCCAGGCCAACGCTGCGGAGTCGCCGCCGTCGGTCGCACGGGAACGGGTGGGGACGGCTGTTGGAACTGCTTCTTCGGCTCGAACAAGTCGTCCCGGCAGATGGCTAGCGTTTGATATTGGGGGTCGTCGACGGGTTTGAACAGTGGTCCGACTTTGTCGGCGCCGAACACCTCGTTGTCCTCGCCACAGATGGCCAACGTCTGGTACTGAGGGTCGTCGACGGGCCTGAACCCACCGACGGGCGGATTGGGCGTCAGTTTGTTCGGGCCGAAGATGTCGTCGTTGCAGATGGCCAACGTCTGGTAGCGGGGGTCGTTCTTGGACGCCTTGCCCCTGCTGAATGCGTCAGTCGCGGGCACCACCAAGTCCTTGTTCTTGTCCAGTCGGTTGGGCGCCGTCGAATTTTTTGTGCGAACGACGCTGTACGCTCTGTTCGGCTGTCTTCTGTTTTTCTGCAGGCGCCGCGGCTGCTTCTTCTTCGACTGGCACTGCATCTGCACCGCCAGCAACGCCGCCAAGCTCATCGCGACCAAGCTCAACACCTCGAACATGGCGGCCGAGCTATGGCACAGCACCCAACTCCCGACCGAGTAACAAAGGCACCAATGACCAAAATGAATCTGTTTTACAGGATGGTTGCAGTAAACACTGTGGGTTGAGACGGAAAGACATGTACTTTAAAAAAATGAAGTGCGAACTTACCGCGCCAGTAGAAAGGAAGTAGCAGACTTGAAGAACGAGGAAAAAGGACTTGAGCTCTTCGCGTCTGGTCTGCGATCCGGGAACGACACTGATCAACGACTGCACTCTCTCCAAAATTTCTCTCAGCTCGTCCCGATGTTGGGGATCCAAAACAATCAACTGAAATTGGTCAATTGGCGCATAGAAATCTCATTTGTATAACTTACAACTCCTTTGCACAATCGAAACAGCGCTTCTGTGTACACAACATTGGTGCTCATACAGAATTCGGCGCCCGCTTCAAGCAAGGCGCAAGCGTTGTGACTGTCCTGAGTCAGCGCACAAACGTCCTAAACGATACATAACTAATGCATCAACTGAATGTCCAAAATTATAACAGTACCGCCATTTGGAAAAGTATTCGGCAATGCCAAAATGAGAAACTCCGCGACATGTCCAGTTCCTGCTTCAAAATGTTCTTGCTCAAATCCACTTGCTTCATTTGCAGATATATTTCCGCCAACAGACTAGCCACATGTACTCTTATCTCTTCGAATCCTTGCATCGACTGCGCATAATTGTACTGTAAATACACAAAATAATCATGTTTTTGCTGTTGCAAATCATACGCACCGCTCTTTCCAAGTTGGTTTTGGCCAATTCTGTATTCTTCGTGTAGTGATGCAGCAATTTGCCAAGATGGAAGTGAGCAACAGTTGTCATCTGGTGGGTCATCGGAATATGAAACATGGCCTGCAAACAACGAATATGCACGAAACGAATGGAATACACAATTCACTAATGTGAAACACAAAAGATATTCAGTACCTGAAGACACTTGATAGCTAGTCGAACTCTGGGCGGATTGGACAGGCGGAAGGTTTCTGCCATTCCGAGCAGAGCGACGCACATGTTATCATTGAGGGCAGCTGTCGTCGGATCCTGGTGAGCCGCGATCATTCTTGTTCGATCAGTTTAGCAGCGCTAACAGCATCAAATCAACACCAAACAAATGCGTGGAGATCAAGCAGCGTCAGATTATTCTGCTTCGCAATTGTTTTCTCATTCGATGCGCTCCGTGTTTGTTTCCCACTCTGTCACTTTCTCTTGTTTGATCACTTTCTTAGAATTCAGAACCAACGGAACGAGCGTTCATTTATAAATTGGCAACCGCCGCTCTAGGTTGGAAATTAAACAGAAACAAGTCGCTTGTATTAACCAGATGGAAATGAAATTCGAATTGGAAAGAAATGTCGAGTGCATAAAGTTTAACGTGGGATCTAGTGGAGACAGATGCTGATTCGTTTCCTGTTTCTCATCAGCAAATAACTCGCTCGATCGATTTCTCGTGCTCGTGTGCGCGCGCTGAGATGGATCGCATCGGGCGCTCGGGTCAACGAATCAGCAGCATTGTCGACGATGAAGACGACATCCGCGACGACGGCGGCGCATGCGACGAACCGTCTTTGACTGACTGCACAGTCTGAGACTCGTTTTTCGCTCTTTCAATTTTCTGCGCGACGCCCCGAGTCTCCCCACAACAATGTTCTTCGTCCGACTCTAAGGAGTCATGCTCCTTGGTTCAACCATCGTTGTCGGCTGGTAAGTGCGTCTTCCTTTGTTTAATTTTTCTTCTCTTAGGACTTTCATGACGAGAAAATAATCAATATTTCCAATATGCCGTTATTAGTTTTCTGCTTTCTCAGACTGCGGTTTGCGTTTAATTGAAGACTATTTGGTGAAAGCAGACGTGATGTGCTTGTTGTTTATTGATTCTCGGCTTATTGAGCGGAACGTGGAAGCGGTGGCTGATTGAGTCAGTGCCTTGTTGGGCGGCGTCTCGGGTAACCTTGGTCAGAGCAGGTAGCGAGTGATAGTGAGCGAATTGGTGCGCGATGTTGCATAGAAGCTGGGCGGGGGGTCTGGGGTCGGCCCGCTTCTCGTCGTTGGCCGCGGGCGACGGCGGGCCAGTTGCTCTCTCTTATCGGCGACGTCCATTCTTTCCGTGAGAAATCGATTCGTTTTTCTAGTGTCCGCCCGAGATGAGGAATAGCGGCCGCCGATGTGTGCGGCGATGGTCGGTCGGGCGTGGCGCGTCATGGCGCGTTTGGTCCGCGATCAGCACTCGTCTCCCCTCGGCTAGCCGCAATCACACCGCTGTCCACTTGTTGTTGTGCATTCCCGGTATTCGGCGTTAAACAACAGCCTACGCGTCTGATAATCACGTTGGCTGTGTCAGTCGCTTTCCGTCGGTTGCGTCTGGCGCGCGGTGCTACACGTGGCTGCGAGCAGTTTGCTTCAGCAGCTTGGCTCCACTAATTACCACGAGTGCCGCGCAATCAGTGCCAGATTATTTCAATAGTTTGAGATGTCGACGGTTTTCTACGCTTAGCGAGCTTACTCGACATCGGTGTGCAAGATGGCTCAGACAGGGTAATAGCCCGGAGTAAATTTCATTTCTGTCTGCCGGACGGTCGTCGTGCGTGCCACCGCTGTCGCTCTCTCGGTGATCGACCGCTCGCATCGCCGTCAGCCAAAATGCATCCAAACTCCCAGCCTGCTCCGCCGTCCATTCTCGCTCTTCTACCGATTGCCTCAATCTTCTATGCATGCCTGTTGGCGCTTGTCGTCGCTCGCTCGCACAGGCATCCCTCAGTGCGCGCCCTTTGGCCCCGATGGCCGTCATGATCAACGTAGCAACTTTCAGACCGCAAAAGATAGCGCTGTAGCTCTAGCTCCGAATGGCGTCCGACACGGAGGCGTATTCACCCGTCTGCATTTCTGATGCCGTGGACCCCTCCGACGGTCGTGACGACGCGGCTTCCGGTCCTGAGTCGCTGCCCATCGATCAAGAATGCGCTCCCCGCCAACACGCAGCTGTTGCCGCAGAAGACGTCGCCGATGCTGCGTCGTTAGTGTCTGATGAAAGTATAGATGACCGCCAAAGACAGCCACAGCGACCAGAAGAGGGCAGAGACGATTCACCGGCAGCTTGTTCTCCGCCCCCGCCGGCCGCTGACTCATGCGATGCACCGCCGGTCGCGACAGCGGCAGCCGATCAGCACGCTTCCTTTGCGTCTCAGCAGCAGCAGCAGCCGCCCGCGATGACTGCAACAGGATATGCCCAAGCCGGCATGCAGTATCCGCCATTTTTCGCCAATCCTTTCATGACGCCTTACTTGCCCCAAGCTACCATGGGCGTCGTTGCTCAGCCCGTCGACTCCGCTCATCAGTCCGCAGCTCCCGACCAGGCATTTGGCGAAGCGAACTTCCGCATGAATCCCTTCACTGGCGGCTACTATCTGGCGCCTAGTCAGTACCAGGAGATGATGCAGCAGTACCTACAGAGTCTCTTGCACGCCGCTTCCTTCGTGCCAGACCCGTCCATGGTCAGTCAGAGCCCGGCGTCGGAGTCGGGACGAATAGTTTACGACGACACGTCCAATGGCCTTGCTGAAATGAAGCTGGCGCAAGGGGCGAGGCAGGTGCCGGCGCAGCTGCCCCCCTATTTCCAGCAAATGATGCCCCAGATGAACTACAGCGCCGTCCCTTTTCCCGGGTCGACGGTCGCAGCCGATGAGAAGCGGTCTGGGGCATCTTCGGTGGAACCGGCCGTTTCTTCATGCAGCAGCGCTTCGTCCAGTGTACCCGCCGTCGATGACCAGCGAAGGTTAGTTGTTCTTTTTTGCTCTGCAAGATTACACAATGCATATTTAGAGCTTCCATTTCCAAGTCCGAGAGCAGCTCGACAGTTAGCCACGTGCATGAGTCGACGCCCGGCAGCAATGCGCCTAACCAGCCGTTCAGTTTGGTCAGCCCTGTAACAACCATCGCTTCCAGCAGAGGCGACAGTGCTCTAACATCATTAAACAGTGAGCTGATTTTCGTTGGCAATTTATTTATGTAGTGGTAATCTTTCAGACAGCCCCGCCAAGACAAGTGCGACACATGAAAAACTTCCACAACTAGAAGATGGGCTGTCCAGTCAGGTTAGTGAACAACGAAAAAAAAGATTCTTTCAGTTGGAATGAATGATTAATGATTTTTCGTTACCCTGAACCCAGTTTGTTATATAAAAACCATGAGCTGTTAGTTTGATAATCTCATACAATACGGAAAGTTTATGTATTGTCCAGTAAATAAACAGTATTGTGACTTTAATCAGAATGTTTCGAATGGTTAACCAGAAATCGATCGAACATCCCTCAATTGAATATCGCGCGCTGTGAAAACCCAGAATTTATTGTATTGAGTATCATTACTTCGTATGGTTTTAATCCATTTCTAGTAAACATTCCACAACGACATTTAGTCAGTATTGCAGATCTAAAATTCTGGGATTACAGTGCTTTCTACAGTGCGCTCTTTACCGTTAAAGAAATCATGAGTATAATTGTTTGTCGTTTATACAGAGCGAATCAGAGTTGGAAGCGAAACCGATGCCGCGAGCGCCGGATGCGGAGAATCCAACAGCCGTGTTGATCAAGAAGCAGATGCACGAAATCGAGAAGGAGATCACCAGACGAATGACCAACCAGAACGTCAAAAAGGTTTGTCCTTAGCGTTCCTTGACAACGAAATTTTTCTTGCACATTTGCTTCTTATTTGGTGAACTTTCTTTTTTTCGGGTTTGGGTTCTGCTTTCAGCGGCCAATAGTGAAGACGACACTTTTTACTAACGGTTCACCAGACGCACGCACCAATGTTGCACAACCGAATTTATTCACCACGCACTGTGGTTTTCTAACACAACACGGTGCGCGAATAACTACGAACATGACAGCAAGACAATGCCATAATAGCAGCGTTTTCACTTTGCTTTGGCGGTGGTTTGTCTCTTCTAGTTGCCTCCTGGGTGCAGTTACCATTACGCTATTGCAATAACTACGGGTGGTGGCAGTTGCGGCTTGCAGCATTGTGACTTTCAGATCGATCCGCACGAGATCGAACTGCTGCTGAACGAGCAGCGCCAACGCGAGGAGGAGTTACAGCGCTTCTACGAGCAGCGCCTCGCCGCCACGTCGCAGCAGAGCGCCAACGGCTTCAAGGTCTGAAAGGAGCGGCTCGCGCATCCCATTTCTTCTCTTACCCCTCTGCCGTGCTCGTTCAATTGCGATCATGCCTTTGTGTTATCGTCCGTCGGTCAGACTGAGAACCGACGATTAACGACTTGTTTTAGTCTGCTTTGCCCTGGACGGCCGAGGCCTCAATGGGCGACGTCGGCGCCGGCCCAAAGCAATTCCAAGCAGCCTCGGACGGCCGATCTCTGAACGAAATCGCGTCTGAACGCGTCGCCGCCGGTGGCAACGGACAGTCATTGCCGCAGTTCGGTCAGCAGCCGCACATGCCGCTCGTCGCCCCCAGCGTGTATCAGCCGCATTTCCCGCAAGCGGCCATGACCACGGCGGCCGCCCTGCAACAGCCGAACATGTTGCCCGCGGGCACCTATCCCCAACAGACGATGATGATGGGCCAGCCGCCTCCCGGCGCACACATGGGCGTGTTCCGGCCGCCGCCTTCTTCGCAGTCATTTGTGTCGCAGCCGCCGCCGCTGAACTACACCGGTCAGCTGCCGCCGCACCTCGCCGCCGCTCTTCTGCAGCAGATGCAGCAGCAGGAGGCGGCGAATCGACGGCCGCCGGCTTTCGTCGACCCGACCGCCTCGCCGTTGGCGGCGCCGACGCGCATGGCGCATCCGACTACGGCTACCGCCGCCCAGCCGCCATCAGATGATCCGTTTCGGTCGGAACAGGGCCGCGGAAACGGCGTAATTACTTTTTACGTCTCGGCCGACTGGTCGGGCTGAGCTTAATGTCATCGGGGCTTCAGGTCTGGTCGCCGCCCGCCCAGGAGCGACCGCACTGGGCGAACGGGATGGCGCACGAGGGCGAACAACCCGGCTTCGCCCTCAACAACAACTCGCCGACGAAGGAACAGCTCGAGGCGGGCAACGGAGACGATCCCCCGGTGTGGGTGATGAGGTACGGTGGCGTGTAGTCGATGGGCGTGGCATTGGACACGTTCTTCCTTCTCTCTAGGGACTCGTATCTCAAGCGAATGAAACGGGAAGAGGACCGCGCGCATCAGATGGAGCGGCGGTTGCAGGAAGAAGCGCTGCAAAACGCCGACCGTCAGTCCACCACCACTGTTCAACATCTTCAAACCGCCAAACCGCAGATCAAACTGGATAAAACCGGATAATCCAATCAAAGAGCTTCGCGCACTGGTTTCTGATTGGATCATCCACTTTTATCTAGTTATATCCGGTTTCATCTGCGGTTTGGCGGTTTTGCGGTTTGAAGATGTTCAACACTGTCCACCACCCATCGCGTCCATCTCAACGCTCTTATTATAGGCAATGTCGACTCCGACACCGATGTGGAGACCGACAAGTTGCTCCTCAACAATCAACAACGGCGGCCGTCGCTCGAGGAGGAGAACGGCAAGCAGAATGGCGGGAAACCGAAGAAGAAAGAAGGTGAGTGCCGTGTTCCTTGGCACTGGTGCAGAGTGGCACTCGGCGACCCTTCCTGGGGCTGCTGCTGTCCTGTGCGTCCCTTTCACACCTCGGCGACCTTCCCTTCCCTTCCCTACTGTTTTCTCTCTCTCTCTGCCTGCCCGTCGATACTATAGTGGTAGCTCCTGACAGAGGCGGTTGTGGCATTGATCTAAGTGATTGTTTCGATGCATTCGTTCTCGACTGATCTAATGCACTGCGTGTCTTTTCGCACCGCTGTCTGCTGTGTGGACGTGCGATGCTCTCTACACCGCCGTGTCTATGTTATGGTAAGTTTCGGCGATCGATTGTTCGCTTGGCCGAATTTTCATTCATTTCTTGCCCAATAGCGAATCACCGCTTCAGTTGCTTACTGGGGCCTATTTCATAAAAGAATTGCAACTTGCAGAATTGCAGAACTGCAAATTACAGAGTGCGCACATTGGTCGTTGCTATGCGTTTCCATGGCAATAGCCAATGCGCGCGTTCTGCAGTTTGCAATTCTGCAAGTTGCAATTCTTTTATGAAATAGCCTCCTGGCTCTTTGTCACTTCTGTTCGCAGATCATTTTTCTGCCGCCATCTTGTTTTGCCAATTTGAAAGTAGCTAATGAGTTTGCATCGTTGCACTATTTAATGATTCCCAGTGGATGTGAAGTTTTGATTGAGTTGTTGATTTTTCGAATGCGATCTGTTGACGTTGAGCGCTATCGGACGGTTGTTCGTTCGGTTTTGTTTACAGTTTTTCGACGTCCCTTTTCTCACCCTCACATTGCGGTTGGTGATGTGGTGTTCGGTTCCATTCGGTCGCAGCTGACCGTGCGTCCGGTCGCTTTAAACATTCGCTGCCCTTTAGCTTTTATGCATGCATCTGGTGTGCCCAAGTTGGACAATGTGTCAGTGATGTGGCTATCGTTGCAGTAATGGTGCATGAACCTGCAGTGCTCATCGAGGGTGTGCTGTTCCGCGCGCGCTACTTGGGCTCGACGCAGCTAGTGTGCGAGGGACGACCGAGCAAGACCACACGCATGATGCAAGCCCAGGAGGCAGTCGCCCGGATCAAGGCAAGTTTTGCGCGTTTTATACAGTCGAACCCGGATAAGTGCACAAAATCCGTATCCATTGTTTGATCACACGCCAACATGAAAACTCACTACGCAAAACTGCGTAGCCTCTTTGTGCGGTTATGTGTGCTCTAACAATTTATACGCATTTTGTGCACTTATCCGGGTTCCACTGTACAGGGTGTTTGTTAAGTCATCGTACAACTTTTTGTCTTCAATAATTTCGCTGTATGTGTGGTAGGACAAGGTGCGACCGGCCGTTTTTCAAAGTAGTCTCATGGAAAATAAGTGGCTTACTAATTCGTAAGGGACACTTTTTCTGACTCAGTTTTTATGCTGATCACGAATCTTGTTTCAAGAATAGGAAAAAATATAATTTTAAGTTGATAAAACTCCTATTTCATAAATTTTTCCGAAAAAATTCAATATTTTTGAAATTTCTCAGCAAACGTTTTTTCCTTTTCTTGAAACAAGATTCGTGATTAGCATAAAAAACTGAGTATAAAAGAAAAAGTGTCCCTTACGAATTGGTAAGCCACTTATAAGCCACATTTTCTATGAGACTACTTTGAAAAACGGTCGGTCGGTCGCAGCTTGTCCTACCACATATGTGATGGGCGAATTGGGGTGCGCAGCTGCACTGTTTGAAGACGCGACTGAATGGCGCTAATAGTGTTTGTTTGCAGGCGCCGGACGGAGAACCGCAGCCGAGCACCGACGTGGACCTGTTCATATCGACGGAGAAGATCATGGTGCTGAACACGGACCTACAGGTAGGGTTGTAGCGTGGCTGCTGGGCATGAGCGCCTTGGCCGCTCACTGTTCCTGTTAGTGCTGGGCCGCCGATGCGCCGTCGATGCGCTTCGAATGATTTCTCGGGCGCTGTGTCAGTCCGTAGTGCGTCCTATCAGCCCCCTATGCCCTCTCGTCGGCGGTCGATTCGCTCGGCGTCGACTTTGCTCGCTGTCGCCGCATTTCTTCCTGTCTTCAGTGTTTCACTGTTCGGTACGTGCGCTTTCAGAGAATCTCGGACACCGACGTCCGACAGGTATGACGCCATAGATATCGTTTGTATGGGGCGCACATACTCGGGTAGCCGTGCTAGTCTAGGCTAGGTGTCTGAGGTCCGCGTCTGGGCGGTACAGCGGGTACAGAATGGACCTCGCAGCGCCTGGGTTAAAACCAGTGATGTTAAGGGCCGGCCCGGGCCCGGGTCTGAAAAAATTGACTGGGCCGGGCCGATTTTCAGAGAAATTATTGAACGTAACACTTCAAAATTATCGACATGTAGAACAGCTTATTTGACTGGGTAGAGTATGCAAAATGTCAATTTTAAGCGATTTTTGACTTGAAAATCAGTCAAATTGACGGTCTATATCTACTTTTCGTCAGCTTTTTTTCTCTTTCGGTCAGGCCGGGCCGGATCCGGACCGGTCTGGAGGAAAAGTACCGGCCCTGAAAAAATTGACCGGGCCGGGCTTTTTTTTCGGCGAAAATCCCGGGCTGGCCCAGCCCGTGAACATCACTGGTTAAAACCGACGCTCCCACGAAAACGGCAAACGCCACGTCTGTTCGGACACCCAATGACGACGGGTTAGTAGGTTGCTATGGCGACAAATGTAAAACGCGTCTAACGCACGTCGCGGCGCTCGCGTCCCGTCGCCATTGTGTGTCTGAACAGACGTGGCGTTTGCCGTTTAGCTGGCAGCGTCGGTTTTAACCCGCAGACTGCGAAGTACATTCCGTACCCCGTGTACCCCCAGGTGCCCACCTCGGCAAGGCAAGGTGTCGGTCACTGTGAACACGGTCGTGCCGCTTTGTCTCTTCACCGCACTCTTGTGTTACCCGCTATTCGTGGTTGGGGAGCAGTCTGTCCTTCTGGTTGTCGCATGACACTTTGCTTGCTGGTGCACGGCACGGTTGTTCGGTGTCGGTAGTGTTCTCCGCGGGTCGTACTCGCTCGTCTGCCAGGTGACCATTCTTCGGCTGCTTGTTACTTGACAGTGGTGGCGGTGCAATGTGTTGGTCGCACTGTGTCATTGTCTTGCGCGCGGCCACCCTCGTCCGTTCCAGGATATTCTGATGGACCACGCTCTAAGGACGATCTCCTACATTGCCGACATCGGCGACGTCGTCGTGTTGATGGCGCGGCGAATGTCGCAGTCGGCCAGTCAGGAGGAGTGCCAGGACGACGGCATTCGCAAGACTCCACGGGTCATTTGTCATGTGTTCGAGTCGGATGAGGTGAGTGACTGCTTGTTTCTCAATGATTCGAAGGTGTTTTGGGGGGGTTAACCCCCCCCCGATTCGGTCCAATGTGGGCGGAGTTTTGTTAACCCCCCCTCCCGCCAAAGGCGGGAAAAATTATGGTATATTATGGTATATGGTACTTTCTTACTTTGCTCACTTCTTTATATTACAATAGGGCAGTTAGGAGGTCTCTGGGTCGTCTACTGACGAGCCCTGCCCAGAGACTGGC
>JAQGCX010000429.1:0-17102 GCA_034700205.1 Plectus parietinus | reverse complement strand
CACTAAGTACCAAAGCGCCCAATGTACCAAAGTACCGTACATGATGAGGTCTCGAAGCTACTACTGAGTAAGCCGTTTAAACTTAGGTGCTGTGAAGAGCCTAATTCCCATGACCCGCCCATGTAGTGTTAAAAATATGCGTAAAAAACGTTACATGTGAAAAGTTGGCTTATTTAAATTTAGCTACGAAAAATTTGCATATTTAAAATTTGCATAATATCTACTGCTTTGGTATTTTTGAAATCTGGCAACGGAACTCTTTCACAGAGTTTAACATTTGTGGAAAGGCGGTTTCAAGGAGACAGCACAGAAATTTTTTTAATATTCAACTTCGAATTTAGTTTTTTGCAAACGAAGCACTGTATCGACCAGCCGTAATCCCTCGTATTCATCATACGTCTAGGGATGAAACGAAACAGTGAATTTGGATCGATTTCGAGATGTCCATACAGTAATTTGAAAGCCAAAATCAGATCTGAATGTAAGCGACATAGATCTAGTCGTTCAAGATTCAATTCACTCAATCGATTACGATACGACAGTTTTTACGAGCAATGTAATTCGTTCGATGAAGTATCAAGGAATTTTTGTCCGAAAAGATGGGTTGAGTGCCAAATATGTGCTGAGGAAACCACTCTTGTCAATAAAAACATCAATACAATTTAGACAGCGGCTAGCTCTACCGCTCATCAGCAATCGTTCACGAGGCAGCTGGCGTTTGGCTCGTTGGAACAAGCCAACAAGAGCACTTCCGCATTCGACTTCTACAACAACAGCGCGTTCTCGCTGATCGCCAAGATACTCACTGTTATCATTCTTCTGATTACTGTTTTGCTCATGATATTCTTCTATGAAACATCGTACGACAGTTAGAGAAGCCAGTAAATGTGCCGATGATTATTGTTTTGGAAAGCGGAAACTGCACCAGCTGACAAAGCTTCAATCTGTTAAATCACACAAGTCCTCATAAAAACTCGTTGCGCACAAACTGCAGGGATAAAGTACATGATTGGAACAGTAGCGCAAGGGGTCAGTCAGCGAACGCAGATGCAGTTAAAACTGATACACGTGAAGGAAGAGAAAAAACGATAATGTGGATCACGAGATCAGCGACGACCTCCTCGCTGGCGGCCGCGACTTCGACTGCGATCCTTGACGGCGACATGCAGGCCGTGTGTTGCGCCCTGCTCCAAGATGTTCAAACTGAAAAATCGACGCATTGTTCCAGCACGAATCAGGCCTGGACATGTAACACCAATACCCAATACTATTGGATTTTTTTCACTACTGCTATTGGGTATTGTAATTCGTGTTCCATTTACTCCCCCTCCATTTACGATGTCTGTTTTAGAGCAGAGACTTTCATGTGTCACACAAATGATTGTCCATTTGTTATTTTCAATCAAGTTTTGATGGTGCCTAATTAGGTATTTTGCTCATCTCGATTGTTCATCCCGCGACCATTCACAGGTCGCAGCTTTCCATCTATCGCTGTCGCAGTGGTCTCCCCATGCTTACATAAACAGCAGCATAAGTACAAAAGTAGAATCTTTTGCACTATTGGGTACTGTGTTTTGACTATTGCTATTGGACATTGGAATTTTGAGGGTATTAGGTTTCATCCACTATTAGGTATTATTACATGTCTAATCAGGCCCGCAGATAACAACCAATCGATACTTGAACGAAATCTAGTGCGACATGTAATTGAAGGAAACAACCGCATACCTGGTCGTCGATCCGGCGAGACTCGATCGGCCGCTCACGACTCCGTTGACCATATCGCTGTTGGCGGTGGGCTGCGGCACTTCTCCGGAACGAACGTTCCTTGCGCTCACGCTGCGGCCTGAAACGGTACGGGGACATTACTCCAAGATTGGGTGGGACATCACTTCAAGCACACCAGAGACGGAACGAATACCGTAGTAATATTAAATGGTAGAAGTGCGCAAACTATTCCTAAACCTAAGCCTGTTTCTAATCTCAAAAATAAGAGAGTACACAACAGTGTGCAACCCTGGGTGTGCACTCTGCGTTGAAGCGCAAATTTTTCGAAACATGTAATAAAACCTGCAATCTTGGAGTGATGTGCTCGACCCCCTGAAACGCATACAATGCAGGATTACACAACTTCTCGTTTCATCGTCGTACTGTCGTACGACTATAAAACTGAAGGACTGTAGAACATGATAAACTTACGAATGACATAACGTTGTCCACTTGGGGGACGTCCGGCGATCGGCAGCTGTTTGGTCGCTCCGTCAACAGATGGCCGAACCATTGCCCGCATCGGCTTCGTCGGTGGCGGCTTAGCTGCATTTTGCGGCACAGGGGGCTTGCTCTTGATCACGGGCTGCTGCGATTCCACCTTCTTCTCGCGCGACTTCATTTCGTGGAAGTGGAACGGATTCGGCTGGGTGAGAGGCTTGAGCGCCGGCGATCCCTAAACAACGAACATAGATCTGCAGGGCTCACTCAAATATTAGAGAAAAAGATAGGTGGGCTCAAAGAGCAGCGCCTAACTATTACTCGCCTAGCAGAGCTGGAAAAAAGGAGCCAAAACTGACCGTGGGTTTGTCGTATTGTCGAAGACCTTGCATGAACGGTTTCGGTCGCTGATCAACCGGAGTGGTGGTGGGGCCGGCAGCCTTTCCAAGTATACTGCGCGACTCTCTTTCCCGGCATCGACCGCGATCCTTAGCGCTGACTTGCAGGCCGTGGGTTGCACCTTGTTCCATGTTTTCTTTGTTCACGCTGAAAGACCGAAATAAATGCAAAGTTACGGAAGACGTCGGTATCATGAGCGTTACATCATTGCCGATAATTGAAATTAAAGAGGAAGCATTGAGAAAGCGGTACCTCGATGTGGAGTCGACGAGACTGCAGCGGCCGCTGGTCACTCCGTTGTCGGCGGGCGGCGGCACTTCGCCGGCGTGAACGTTCGAAGCGCTCGCACTCCGTCCTGAAAACACGAATATCAACAAAGCTGCGCTAGAGCAGGGGATCCTCTCATCGTTTTTTAATACGAGTCGAAGAGGTGGTGATTATTCGAAAGGCGACCACCGAAACACTTACGCATTGCGCGTCGTTCACGCGGGGGTCGTCCGACGATCGGCACCTGCTGTTTGGGCGAAGCGCGTGCAGACGTGACGACCGCCCTCAGCGGTTTCGTCGGTGGCGGCTTGACTGAGTGTTGCGGCACAGGTGGCTTGTTCTTGATCACGGGCTGCTGCGATTCCACCTTCTTCTCGCGCGACTTGATTTCGTGGAAGTGGAACGGATTCGGCTGAGTCAGAGGTTTGCGCGCCGGCGATCCCTGAACAACGAACATTTGAAAAGCCGACGAAGAAAAAAACTGACCGTGGGCTTGTCGTACTGTCGAAGGCCTTGCATGAACGGTTTGGGAGTGGCTGGAGTGATGGCCCGAACGACATCGCGCGACTGCGAACGGCGCTTGATGCGTTCGTCGGTGGCGAACTTGATGGGCTGGGGAACGACGGAGCGGTGGACCGGGTTCTTGTGGTCGGGGGTGGACGACGCTTGCGATCCTTGCGTCAACGGATGCTTCTTGGTGGAAGATGAAGCTTGCTGCTGCACCACCGAACGCTTCTTGTCAACCAACGACGTCCGCTGCTCCTGCACTGCTGGGCGCTCCTCTTCGGCTACCAACAACGGCAGCTCCTGCACAACTGGCGACGGCAGTTCCTGCGCTACTTCGTCGACCGGCGTCGACTGCTGACACTCTTGCACTGAAAGAAAACGACTCGTAGGCCTACTTTCCAATTAAGAACTCGGATCGCGGCCACCCAACATGGCCACAAATCTTTCAGCCTATGTTGGTTATTACGTGCGAAAGAGTAGTTAACTGTTTCGGCTGAAGATCGCATCATTACGACTGTCTCTGTAAATCAACAAACAGGAACTTACATTCGAACCACTTGTCGCCGATCGTTTCGTCATGGTCGAGGTTGGGTGATGTGAAGTCGGTGTATCTGGGCACACATTCGATGTCGTACACGTCGTCGGTCGCAATGTTCGTCGGCGACGACGCCATTCTTCAACTGTGCCGACGCTCAAGCTGTCTAATCAAAATTTTAGGTTCAGCCAACACAGAGAGAAAGAGAGAGAAAGCCGAAATTAATCAACACGAAAACGACTCGCCATTTGAAAAATTCCCGCAAATATCTACGTACGGAATTTGCAGATCAAAACAAGGGCGTGCATACGGTAGTTTTGAGCACTTTCAGTTGATCACTACTCGGTGGCCAACCATGACCCATCCAATCACGGATTGTTGCGCACGACTTATTATAGTACTGCGTAAACTGACTTGTCCAATGCAGACTAGCCTGTTGGTCCTCAGCGTTGTGGTTTGAGATGTTCAGATTAGTATGCAAGTCGACAAATCAGTTGAAAGTTCATTTGCTTCTTATTTGCACGTTCGAAATGTCAAAGACAACAAATGTCACGGAATAAATCGAAAACATCTCTTCATTAAACACAATAATGACGAACGCTGCAACATACGAACAATGTCAGAAACACGTGCAATGACTTGATTGAAGCTGAAGTTGAAGTCGCACAAAGAACAGCTAGCGGTCTGTCTAGACGACACCAATACTGTTTAACCTGTGTGCGACAAAATGAACAAACCGTTGACGAGCGCGAACATAGCGTCGTCACATAAATGTGTTATCAGCGTTCGTCGGAAACTGTTAGAAACGTGAACAAAACAATGATGAAAACGAGTTGAGCCGTTTGCCATTTCACAGAGACGCACAACAGTCCTACATACAAAACGCCGCGTAAGGGTCGAGAATCAAAAATAATGTCACGAAGCAGCCGCAGTCACCGGCTCGCCGTTCTCCTTTGGTGGCGGCTCCACCTTGAGCACCGAGTTGCGCTTCGTCTTATTCGTCGTGGTGTCCGTACGTTTGGTCGTAGGCTGTTCGCCTGTCGATTCTTTATCGTGGAGGGTCGTCTCGCGTTTCTGAGTTATAGTGGGCGAATGATTTTTGGTGGGCGCTTTTTCCGTTTCCTGCTTCACGATCGGCTCTGCAACCTCCATCGGTTCCACCTTCACGAACTCGTCCAGCTGCTCCGCCATCTCGTTCTCGCGTGTCTCTTGCTCCAGCTGTCGACGCTCCTCCGCCTTCTTTCGCTTCTCATCCGCGTCTTTCTGCAGTTCGTATAGCGTGTCCGCTATGATCGCCGCCACACGCGAGTCCATCAGCTGCGACATCGTGAATTGCAGCAGACGTTGCTGATGCTTGCCGAACTTCGGTCGACACGCCGGAATCTTCGATAGGAGCTGCAAGATGCTCGCCGCACGACGCAGCATCCCCACTGATGTCCCCATCATCTCCGGATTGTCTCTCAGCGCTTGCATTCCGTGCTGTTGCACCACCTGAAATCAAAAAATTAATAGTGTTTCTTCAACGGAAAGCAAAATTGCTCCATGATTATCAATTTTGGTACAGCAAAATGTTGTTTGTATGGCAGGTTTTCTTTGAAACACAACTATTAGTCGAGTTTAAAAGTGATGGAAACATCTTCTATGTTGGATTGGAATAAAGAACGGTCAGAGAAAGAATCGTACCTGATGCATGTTGGAATCGCCCATCTCGAGAAAGGCGACCAGATGGTGAACGGCGGGCGTGTCGATGGCGGCGGCGACACAAGCGGCCTGCGACGCGGCACACAGAGCGTTCATAAGAACGACGGCGAACTCCCGATACGGGACCTCCTCGCCCAAACTGAGCAGCTTGGCCAGCACCTGGATGAAGCGCTCGAGCCGCGGCCACGGGCCGGTGGCCAAGAGCAGATCGACATTGCGCTCGAGGACGGACAGCTTGCAGAGCGCCTCGAGAGCGTAGTTGCGCGGCGAAACGGGACCGGGTGAGAGCGCGTCGGCCGCCTCGGCGCACGGACACACCGACCAGTGCACGAGGGCGTCGAGCAACGGTCGCACCACCAACTCGTCGTGATTGATCAGGTCTAGCTGCACGCTCAGATGACACACGATCACGAACGCGTCCTCGCGTAGCTGCGTCGCCGCTTCCACCAACTGCAGACGATCATCGCCGTCATCGTCATCCAGCAATTGCGCCGCCTCCTTCTTGTCATTCGCGTCCACGTCCAGCGGATCCAGCGACTGCGCTCGCGACACGCGCTTGTAGGCCACGTGCTCGTGACCGAGCAGTAAACAGCGACCGATCAGGTACAGCAGGCCGGGGTGTTTCGCCATCGCCGCTTCGTTGCCGGTCAGGAATGACAGCCCTCTGAGGACGTTGGACAGCGCCAGACATCGCCGGATTTGCGCCTGCTTCCAGTCGCCGCGTTCGGACAAGGCCTTGGGCCGCGTGGACCGCGACTCGTCCGTCAGCATCGCCGTCTCTTCCGCCGTTCGCGTCTTTCGGAAGAAGAAAGGCAAGGCGGTGGGTAGATCGTCGTCGGCGCTCGAATCCAACTTCCGTCGTTTACGTTTCGAATCGGCGGCGCCGTCGACGAGCTGTTTGGATTTGCTGTTGTTGTTAGGGTCGTTGCAAGTCTTTCCCATACACTTGCGAAACCGAATCATCTCAGTCTCTTCGATTACCGACGATCGTTTCATCCTGAGGTAATGTGCACCAGTGCCGAGGCCTCGTTCCCATTGTTCGCGACAGACCATATCGGTCGAGCAGGACGGAATCGAACCGGGTTCTACTTGGCGCTGCAGATTCAACGGCAACGTAGCAGTGACCGTCGACACTGTTCGTCCCGTCCTCGTTAGCTTGGTATAGTCGGGGAGTTTTGGCGCCGAAACCGACTCAGGCGTCACGATCGCCAACCGAATCAGCGTAGGCTTGACGTCGTCGTCGGCAGTGGAGGCAGAATGAGAGGACGTGGTAGAATCGCAGAGAGCGTCGAATGAGTCAGGGAAGAGTTCGGCGAGACAACAGCGCAAGTGTTCCACGAGCATCTCGAGCAGACCCGGTAGATTCTGCAGGCCGAAATAAGCGACCGACGCGTCGTCGTAGAGCAGCACATTAAGCGCGTTCAGCGCCCAGTGCGACTCGGCGTCCAGACCCGATTTCAGCGCCATCACCAGTCGCCACGGCTCGATCTTCGCCATATCGCGCCCGTAGATCTTTCGTCGCTTTCGCTGCGTCGGCACCGTCGCTTCGACGGAGCCAACAGGGAACTGCGGCGTGGACTGTTGCAGTTGTTGGTATTGCTGGTGTTGCAACTGCTGTTCGCGCATACGCTGTTCATGTAGCTGTCGTTGGTGCTGATTGGCCATGGCTTGCTGAGGCTGTGGTTGATTTTGCTGCTGGTTCGCCATGGGTTGTTGCATCGAGGGCGGCTAAAAAAACAGTCATGAGACAAGAATAACCAAGTCGCAGGTAATGTTGGAAAAAAAATAGGTCGATCGCATTACAAAGTGAACTACTGCGCACCCTTATTCGTTGTTGCTGCGGACTTTGTTGTTGTTGATGCGGCGGAGGATAGTAGGGCGGTCGTTGCGCCGCCTGTCGTTGTTGGTTCTGCGCATAGGCGGCGTGCTGCATCTCGGGCGTGGCCATGCGTTGAACGACGGCGGGGGAGTAGGCGGGTCGCTGCTGCCAAAGGATGGGCTGCTGCTGCTGGTAACCAGGCTGACCAGTGGGATAGCCGGGCTGATAATGCTGAGGCTGACCGGTCTGATCGGGGTGGTATCCGCCGGGAGGATAGCCGGGATAGGCGCCCTGCTGGGGGTAGGGATTCTTGACGGCCATGCGCGCTCCAGGATACATGGCATTCGGCTGCTGCGACGGCGGAGGCGGCGGCTGCTGCTGCTGCTGCTGGCCGTAGTAGACGGCGTTGGGTGCCTGCTGCTGGCTAGTCTGCGGTGTGGCGGGCGCCACGGTTGACGGCGAGCGACTGGGTTCGGGTCCTTTGGGCGTCTCCGGCTGTCGATTGTCGTTGGTCTGCGTGAGCGGCGGCTGCTGCGGCGTTCGCACGGGCGGCGATGCGGCACTGGCCACCCTGGCGGCCGACGGTGTCGCCGTCGACGTGTCCGCAACCTGAATCGCCCTCATCAATCAATTGTGTCGACGTATCAGCGCAATAATCACTACTACTACCACCCTATACAAGTCTACAAGTCCGCCACTCATTATCAACTACTTCTACTCCCTCCTTTCCACAACGCAAACAATAGCGCTGAAATCGGTGAGCGAGCGAGTCAATTATGGGCGGAATAGATGTGCTAGTAATAGCGAAATTAAATAGATCAGAAGGGGAAACAAATGCGTACGCGCGCGCAGGGAATTTCAACGAGAGGCATACAATAGAAGGACGAGAGAGTGCGACGGCGTTAAACAGCGGGCATGCGACGTAGTACTGGGACATTGCGGAGTTGGTTACGACGTGTGCGGCGGCAGCAACGAACGGGGACGGCGGGGGGCAGATGCGACGTCTGCCCGTCGGCACTAGTCGTCATGGCGTCACCAAAGAGGAGCGCACCGCTGCCGTGCGATCCCCCCGTCCGACCGGCGCTTATTACGCAGCCGTCGATGCGCACGCATGGGCTCGGTTGCCCATTGGCGCCCGATGCCATGCCCGAATCAGCCGACCGTCCCACCGCCGTCGCTGCTGCTTCGAAGCAACGCTCCTCTACGCTCCCGTTCTAACAAGCACGCGCCCGTCTACCCCCCCCCCCAACCTACATTCGCGCACGGACACACCGCAGTCTACTCGTGCCAATATCGTACCTGCGAAGACGACGGCTGCATCGAATGCTGAGGGTAGAGCAGTTGCTGGCCCGATCCATATCCGGGCTGCTGAGGGTAATAATTGCCGCCGGCCGCCGATACGGACGTGGCAATAGGCGGAGCGATGGCGGCGATCGTCGGCTGCGGCGCGACGGGGGTCTGTCCGTTGCGGTCGTCGAACGGGTCTCTGGCGACCAGTTCGCCTTGCGAAGGCGCCGACGGCTGCGGCGGGGGTGCGGCGGATGACGGCGGGATGGGCGGTCGCATCATGGGCGGCTGCTGGGACGACTGGGGCTGCTGAGGCGGCGGCGGCATGCGGACGACCATCTGGCCGTAAGGAGGGACGCCGGCATGGTGAGAGGGAGGCTGCGGCGGACCATATCCGGGCGGCCACTGGTGCGGCGGGGGCGGTCGATGATGACCCATCTGTGAAGGATCGTGCTGAGGATGGCCGGGAGGAGGCTGGCCATAATGACCGTAGCCGTAAGCGGCGGTAGGATCGTGGCCGTAGCTGGGCGGAGCACCCGACTGCATCTGACCGGGCGTGGACGGCTGACCACCAGCACCTGTAAATCAACGTACATTACAGAGCGCAGTCCAACACGCGCCGTGTGCAGAGACGACCGACAGACAGTTAGCCATACATTATGCACGGCTCGAGCGATATGCTAGCAATATCATCAATTATTCTACGCTGCCGTGTTTATGAGCTGCTGTCGATCGGCACTGATTCCCCGTCGCTGCGTGACGCCGTTGAATGAACGTAATACTATTTGTAGAAATTTTAAACTCGTCAAATTACATATTTTAAACCCACGGAAAGTTCACAATCGAATCAATAACTAGGCGCGCGTATACACAACATAATTTTACTGAATTTTTACCTGGAGAAGCAAATGACGTGTCCGCTTGTTCCGGCGTCTTCTTCTTCTTCGACTTTTTTTGTTTCTCCGCGAACGCAATTAAGTCGTTCGCATTCTGCCCCGTCTCCGAACATTCCAGATTGAGCAGAATCTTCTGGTAATGACGTCGCAATTGGTAGCCGGCGGCCGACGACTCTGCCATTTCTGGGTTCGCCTCAGGACAAAGATTCTTCCAGGTTTTCTCTTTCGTCACCTGCAAGGCGCTCAGTGAATAATTGCAACTGGACTAAATTCATGGAGTGCCCTACTAATCAAGAGAACGTATAGGAGGCAAGATAGAATTGAACGCCGATACGTTGAACGATGGATTTGATTTGGTGCTTGAAGGGAGGACTGACACTTTTCAATACCCGAGTGTTCCCGAGTGAGACTATTTAACAGGCTTGACGCCCACGAGTATCAATTTGCTCTACGAAAGGTACACGCATTCGAAACAAATTCGTCCTACTGCAGAATTTCCAATCGCCGGCACTGGCTACGAAAAAGGCGGGAATGTACCTAGTTCCGCATTTTCTCCACATGTAAATCTCTACTGAAGCGATCAAAAGATAAACACGAACCTGTTCAAAGCCGCCTCTTCTTCGAACGGCGATGTAGAGTCGATGCAGATCAATGACTTGCTTTGAGACGGTGGGAGCTGCCGTCAAGGGTTCTCCCTCGCGTTCGAGGAAGTTGCAGAGATTTTCGAAGAACGCCCTTCGCTGGGGTAGAACTTCGGCGGGGTTCATTGCAGACGGCAAGCCAACCAGTTTGTCCAGCACCGACGCATCCTTCGGCATCGAAGGCGCCTTCGACGACGGAGGCATCGCCGACGGCTGAGATGGCGTTGTAGCAGAAGGCGGCACAGGCGTGCGCTGAAGCAGACACACTAGCATCGACATCGCCGAGTCCGCGTACACTTCCATTTTCACTCCGTGTGCCACCCGCGAAAACTTTTATTTTTCAACATCATACCGTAGCGTATGCTAACTCTGCTGAGAATCGTTTTGAGACTTACTGCTTTTAATTCATTCAAAGGTTTGACATTTTGTTACATAGAAGAACAGTTGCTCACCTGTCCTTGACTGTGTTGCGCTGGGGTGTGAGGCCAAGAGGGGGAACTGAGTGTCGATTTGTCGTCGACCCCTTCGTCACCTCCTGCGACCGACGAAGCACCACCCGGACTAGCTGCGACACCCGGCGTCGACGGCAAACTCGACGCATCCTGAAGAAGTCCATTGAACATGATCATAACCAGTAACTGTGTCAAATTTACTTTCGGTCCATTCATTTTCGACCACGACTGCGGCGGCTCGGAAGCCGACGGTGGACCGTTGGTCGCAGGTGTCGGGGTCGCCATCCGCGCCGCCAAGGCCGGATCGACCGGTCGTTGCGGTGGGGGATAGTGCGGCGGGTATTGCTGTTGTGGTTGTGGTCCCTGCTGGTAGTAGGGATGCTGCTGTGGCGGACCTCCGTACGGTGGTCGCTGTGGCGGCGCCCAATAGCCCTGAGGCGCCCCCGGATTGAACATTTGCTGCGGCTGACCGGCCTGCTGAGGGTCAGGATAGCCTAGAATCGACTGTTACCGCTTGCGTCTTTCATGGAACTGCGAACCATATGGCGGCTGCTGGGGGTAACCGGGTTGAACATGATTTGGAGGTTGCGGATATGCTCCGGGTGGGACGAACGGCAGTCGCTGTTGAGCGCCAACCTGAGGGGACGGCGGCGGTCGACCATTATTCTGTCCGTCAGACGAACTTGCTTGCTGCTGTTCGTACACTGAAATACAATCTTCTATTCATGCCTTCGCAAATCCTAATCGCAGTCTTATGTTAGAAATAAACAATTGCTGTTACTTTCGAAATGAATCAGAAAAGAATGTGTATCTAATCTGTCACAATACTATTACTAATTGGACATATCTCGTGTTCGCGAAAGAGTTACTAGGGCTTCAATGAAGCAGGCGCGTATTTTAACTTACCGTTGGACGCCGGAGACACCGGGGAATGTCTGGCAGGCTGCGGCGCTGGACTGCCAGGATTGGCGGCCCAAGGAGAAGCGGCCCCCTCCTGCTGCAGATTGGCGACCTGCGGGTGCTTGGACGACGTGGTGAAGCGATCGCGGGACGCCGGCCGGCTGCCCTTGTCCGATGGCGGTCGCTTCTGACCGCCGTTGGTCACTGGCGAAGGCTGCTGAAAAGTAGGTTTTTGTCAGAAGTGGACATCGTTGGACCCCTAGGGGTGTGAGTTAGTACCAAAAACTTTTGGCCCGAGGCGGAATATCCCCCCCCGGCGGTCTCCAAAACTTAATTCTATAGTGCTTGTTCATAATTTTTTTTCGCCACTACATGGCGAAAACATTTCATCCCCCCGCCGTTTTTCAGACAAGGGGATCTAGACCCTTGGGGGGAGGGGGTGAATATCAACCCCCATCCCCCGTGCCCCTGTGTGGTTGTTGTGCGTGATGTACTATACGGCCCCCAGAAGTGAACGGGACATGGCGCTGGCGGGCGCTGCTCTTGGCGACCGACCAAGGGCGTAGTGTGGCGCGTACAGTGAGCTGCTCTGAGAGTACGGAGACCGTGCCGGAAGTGCGGGGGACGGGGATTCGAATGGCGGACGGTTGCCGCCGTGAGAGAATGGCTGACGCGGGCGATTACGTCTTCGGCTGGCGCCCCTCCAGGCCGTCGTGTTCGTCACTGATTGCCGGGCGGCGGCCGGGAAGCGGAGAGAGAGAGCGCCCGTTGACGGACGGACTATAGGGCGGCGCCGGGCGGGCACATTTCGTCATTTCTCCGTGCTGTTTGCGTGGCTAGGGCAGTCCCGCGTGCGGCCGGTCCCGTGTCTCTCTCTCTGTGCGCTCGGGCCGTGCGCGCTCTCGTTCTCGTTCTCGCCGCCCGTAGGCCGACAGCGCGGCCGACGTCGATAACGCGGCGCGGCAGGCGGCCGGTCGATTCGCGTCCCGCGGCCGACGGACGAGGCGCCCGCGCGGGGAATGCAAATGTAGGCTGGTGAACTATGGATGATTGTTTGCGCAGCCGACGGGACGGGGACGGCGGAGGGATGTAGGAACGGCGGTGCCGGGCGCAGCCTTCGCCTCGCTCGCCGATCAGCCGTCCGCCCGTCCTGCGCTGCGTCGTCGTCCGTCCGCGCAGCGATAAAAGATACGACCGCGGGCCGGAACGCGAGCCGGCAGATGCGAGCAGGCGGGTCGTTCCTGCGGACACCGTCGAATCACCACAGGCACCGCCCACAAACAAACAACAAAGCGCCGTCATTGCAACCGGAACGCAATATGCCTCGGTTTTTTCCCGTCCAGCGCCCGTTTTTCCCCCTCGCAGAAACGCACTCTCTGCGGTTCGTCGTCGAGACTGGCAACAAATCAGAGACTCGCGCATTTGCCGCAGACAAGTCCACAACATCCTCAAGCACTCGGGCTAGTTGCACTGCGCTTTGCAAAAGATACTCATTCATCGGGGGGTCTCAGTGAAACAGCGTCAAGAATATAGAGTTGAATATAGAGATGCAGAGTCCTAGATACTTGAAGAGAACTGCGATACGAGGAGGGTGTAGAGTGAGAAGGTTGAAAGATGTTTGGCGCTACAGGGTTGAGGAAGGAGCTAGAGTCGGCAGAGCCAAGCATGGACGAGGCGGTAGTAAGACTGAGAGAGCACGTGGCTTGTAGTAGTAGTAAGTGGCCGGTCGGTGGGCGGTGTAAGCCGACAAGACGGGCAGTAATTGGGCGTCGACGACCGACGCTCAATGGGCGCACGCGGGAGAGAGCGGCGGCGGCGCGATCAATCGACGGCGTCAGTCGCCCCATAAGCTGTTTGCCATTTCTCAATGGGCTTCCGTCGTCGGCTGACGTATCGTCGACCGCGGCTGCCGGCTGCTGCCACTACTTTCCCACGACGAATTCGATTGCCGACCAGGGCGGTGCTCCGAGGCGTCGCAATCGCGTTAGGTGTCGATGGTCGAATCGCCGACAGAGGAGACTATAACCGGCCGACTGACGTGTCGCCGCATCGCAGCTGGGCGCGACCGTGAGTCGAGGCGTGCTATTTTTAGCCATCCGTTCCCACGGCGTTGACCGGCGAAGGCGGCGGCGCACAGAGCGATTCCAGTCAGGGCGGCGACGCGCGCGATAATCACGCATGTGTGTATGTTGTGGTGTGGACGTCCGTCAATGAGAGTGAGACGGTGTCCCGATGATGAATGACGCTCGGCCGCTCTGGTGTTCCCCACGTCGATGTGGCGAGTAAACAGCTCGAGTACGCACCTGGACCCGACGCGGGCAGGTGCCTCCTTCCCTCCCGCTACGTCATCTTCAGTCGTAAATAGCGACGACCACTTGGACGAGCTCATAAATCGCTTCCGGACCGCTCTGTCAACATGCGCGTGCTGCGGTCGCGAGCAGCATCGAGCCGACGCCTGGAGGTCGGCCAACCCACCGCCGCGCTCCCCTGACGTCAGCGACCGTCGGGCTTGTTAAAGAGACCGCTCTCCCCTCTGACTCAGTCGATCCGTGGGAACCAGCACGCGAGCCCGGGCGCCACTGTACTCACCGGCGAAGGAAACGCCTGCGACGGCGGCTGTGCGTAGACGTTCGGCTCGGCGAACGGCGGCGTCTGCTGCGGCGTCTGGCCCACCATCGACGGCTTGCGCAGCAGGTTGTTGAGCGTCGGCGTAGCGGCGGGCGCTGGAGATTGCTGCGGCGTGGACATGGCGCAGATTAGCTCATCGCCGACCGTCGTTTGCGGTCTGTGGTCGGCGGCGCTGAAACGAGGCAATATCAGTGGTGGTTCGGCGCGGAAGACGTTGTTGTTTCAATTCGCCGCCGGTTGTCGGCGTCCCGCGCTGCCGCCGCGCTCTCCACGGATGGTCGTCCGACGGCGGCTCTCTCTCCCGCTCTCTCGGCCTATCGTAGTCGAACGAACGGGGATCGGTCGGGAGGACGACGACGCGCTCGGCGCCGTCCAACGGCCGCGTTATACTGCGCACACGACGGCCGTGCTGCACGCGGCGGCGGCGGCCCTGCCCGACTCTCTACTGACTCAGCGAGGCGGCCTGCCCGGCGCTGCTAATCAATTCAAGTGCGACGGGCCGGGCGCGAGATGCACGCAGCTTGCGACCCGCCGATCGCCAGTCCCAATGTCTTCCGGCGCCGTTCCGATCGGCCGATGGTCCAAGGCGACCGAGTCGTCCACGGTAATCATTATCAAATCGGCCAACAAGCCGGCGATTCCGGACGTTATTTCCAGTGGATCGGACGGGCGCGGAGGCGCCGCGGCGGCGCAGTGCACCCCGGCGCAGGCGCACAAAGGGCCGCGCAACCGGGCCCCGTCGCGCCGAAAATTACACACGCCGTCGGCCCCGCAGTGCACAATGCCGATAAGGGCCGTCGGCGCCGCACACAGCCGCCACAAGGCCGTCCTGCCCGTCCGCACGCCCCAGTCCGCCGGCCTGTCCCTCGTCCACACAATCGAGTGTCACTCACCAGTCCGCCCGTGTCTCTCTCTGCCCCGGCCTGCTCTCCGCGGCCACTTAACGCATCCAGCTGGGTCACCGCACAGTCAGTCCGCTGTCTCCAAGTAGCCTTGTCAACGTCGCACACCTGACAGCTGGCTCCATGTCGTCTACTACAAACACAATAAACATCTCACTCAACACAGCACGGGAAATACGTTACAGGATACACTTTGATTGCTATGGTAATTTTCTCCTGGGCACACAGAGAAACTACGTGCGTATTATTGCACGTATAAATTAACACTGCAGCAACTTCCTCTTACATTTCACGAAGGTGTGATATTCTGGGTAATAAAATTTGAGCAGAAAAGATTCGGCATTGAATAATGTTACGTTGCGTGCTGTACTGTATTGTGCAGTGGCATAATTAGTTGTACTTTACTGTTTCGAATGCTTTGCTCTCTTACAAATTGAATATTATCCTTCGCAAGCACTCGTAAAAAGCTTACGTGAGACGATTTAATCACAGAAAGCATGTACTACGAGTTCGACACTACACCTCAGCGTAAACTGCGATAATTGAGCAATGAAATCAGTGACGAGATCTAGGCGCTGCCGCAAGGGAAGACGACGTCGGTGTCGGTCGACTGTTCGGCGGGCGGGAAGACGGTGTACAAGTAGCCCCAGAAGGTCGAGCACAGCGTCGCCTGCGCCGGCGACACGGCCGACTGCGTCACGTCCGAGTCCAACTGCCTCTGCTCGTCGACGATCAAGCTGGTCGTCCCGGGCAGATTCACCACCATCTGCAACGCGCTCAACTGCTTCGACAGAGACGATGGTCCGATTACCTCGCGAGCGGGACCCTTCTGATTGAAGCGGACGCGGAGACATACTGCGAGCTGGGAGACGGAGACCGGGCCGTTGATGGACCAGAAGCGACGCGCCGAGTTGACAGAACTGGGAGTGGAGAGCGGAGTGCAGTAGATGCTCAGATGATGGCCCCGCAGCGTGACGGAGGGCGCCAGCGACGCGTCGAGCACAATCGTCGCGGGCATGCTGGCCAGAGGGCCGAGCACGGCGGTCTTGGGCTCGACGTAGAGTAGACGGTTGTCGCTCGTTTTAAGCTTGACGACGAGCGTCTGCATCGACGTGTTGCGCAGCACCACAAGTCGCTTGGTTGACTTCCGTAACTGCTGCAACGCCAAGCCGCTCATACTCTTCTCCCGTTCGCTGTCTGACGACCGTCCGGCTCAAGAGCGCAAGTAGAAAGTGAGATCTATTCATATCGAACGAAAAAAGCGGATAACTACTACCTACAAGTCCTTTCTATATTGACGTCACAATTTTTTCCGAAAATCTCATTTTCCTGTCACATTGGTAGAACGCGCACATACCGTATTTCTTCTAATAGGGCGATCCCCCCCTCTCGCGCGTTTAGCACGTTGATTAGGGGGTATTAAGCTATAGGATTTAATTAGCAGTCGTACTATCAGGCCCCCTCAACATGCTATAGGATTTAATTAGCGGTCGTACTATCAGGTCCCCTCAACATGCTGTAGAATTTAATTAGCGGTCGTACTATCAGACTATAGCATGTTATCACCCCCTAATCAGCGTGCTAAACACGCGAGAGGGGGGGTCGCTCTATAATAAGAAATACGGTAACGTATATGAGGTTTGGTTCAACTCTATCCTCGGAAGTAGAATATGATCGTTCTGCAACTGCTTTGTAGTGTATGGGCATGGAAAGGATTTTTTGATTAAATTTGGTTGCATTGTACAGTCCGATCGTCTTGAACGTAGCAGACGGACGTCCGTGTCCGTACTTCGTGGTAGTTCAGACGACATCGGCTGCAAATCCATCACTTCCTGTATTTCTTCATCAATAAATGCTTTCAATTGAAAATATTAATCTGATAATCGTTGGGGGGTGCGCACCCCCCCCCAGACCGGTTTGCAACTTTGGGGTCCGAGGTCTGGGGGGTGCAAAAAACCGA
>JAQGCX010000428.1:0-17110 GCA_034700205.1 Plectus parietinus | reverse complement strand
AACTATTGGGGCTACCGTGGCAACCCACTCGTTACCATGGTAGTCCCCCTTGTTACCCTGGTAGCCCCAATAGTTGCCATGCTATGGTGCCATAAGATAATCATGAGGCCTACCCTATTTTACTAAAACATTTCTAATTTAGTACTTTTGCAACACTGGCGTGTATTAATTCAATGTGTAGGCAATTCAAACCTCTGCCAAAAGACCGAAGAAGCGTTCGTAGGTGCGTTGCTGTGCGCAGCAGTCGACGATCATGTTGCACAACTCGGCCTGAAACAAACGACACTTGATCACACTGGCTAGCGAAAAGACGACAATACCTCCATGCCAGGTTTCAGTTCCATCTTCAGCAACTTGTGTGCCGCTTCCTGATAGTCGAGCGACGACTGAATCGTGAGATAGACATTCCGTCGGAATGCGACCAAATTCTGCTCAGTGTTGTCGATGATGGTCAACGTCGATTGACCCTCGCCTCCGCCCGCAGCTGCTGCAAATAATATCAATTAAAATCAATTAATCAATCAATTAAAATCAATCAATTAATTCAGTGTCTTCGATGTTTCTGCTACTCAAAGAGAGTTTTGACAGAGAGAAGAGGTTGTCAGAGCAGAAACAGGGAAACGATGCGAAAATAGCAGTGATATACACGGGCCCGCACGGCCCGCGGGTCAATTTTTTGAGTTTCTGTGTGGGCCAGGCCGGTTTGAAAAAATATATATTTAGCCTAGTTATAACACAGATTCACGTTGTTTCTTACACTATTCTCAGCAGTTGCTTCAGATTTGCGTTTCTTTTACTGTCTCCAAAGTGTTTGCACATATATAGGCAATGAAAAAAATATGTTATAATTGCAAAAGAATTTTATTTTTAAAGAGTCAGCCGGCGGGCCGGCCCGCGGACCGATTTTTGAGTTTCTATGTGGGCCGGGCCGGTCTGCGGGCCGCTTTTAAAAACTTTTGCGGGCCGGCCCGTGTACGTCACTGGAAAATAGATACCTGGATCCTGTTCATCTTCGTCCGCGTCTTCATCTTCTTCTTCATCGCTGGCATCGGGATCTCCAATGATTTCTTTCCGGATTTCCTCATAGATCTCTTCATTTTTCAAAAAATCTTCATCCATTTTGAATATATCTGAACAGAGACTTCTGGATTAACAACATGGATGAAAAATAACCGACTGAGTCCATTTTCTGGATCCATGGCGTCTTCGAGCGTGATTGTGTGCGTAATTTGGTCGTCGTCTTCGATGAGATCCAATTCGGTGACGATCGCTGGGTATGCCTGCAACACACAATCAGTCAAAGATGATGATGATAAGTATGATTTTCTCACAGCGAATTTGTCCTTTCGCACGTGGAAGATGACTTCAATCATGTACTGCACGCGTTTATCCAAATCCTTCGATTCGTGCAGAATGGATCGCAGACGATCAAAGATGGCTGCAAGGAAAGTTTTCACTCGTTTGAAACAATAACATAAAGACACGTTCAAAAAGATTAAGCACTGTAAAACATATCATGACAGATAACAAGAATAGCAAACAAAACGAATTGGTCTACATGTAGAGAACTAAGAGGAAAAGAATACAGACGAGAAATACATACCATTGATTCCTCGAGGAGTGACCTCGGTCAGTTTAGCTCCGCATTCTTTCAGAAACGCGATCGCCACTTCCACCGAATCGTCCGTTGGGGATTCCAGCAACAACGTCAACAATTCCAAAGCAAGAACTTCGTGTGCCTGAAAAGAAACTTTATTGATTTCAATCATTAAAACAAGTCAATAAAATCGATCAAATCCGAGCTTGTAAAAAATATAATATCAAGGTCCACAACACATATAATATCGAGTCAACAGCAACATACCACTTGCTGGTTGATGAGGTGGGCGATGAACTTGGAAAGGGTGACAGTGACCGCTTTGTCATTACGACGGAAGGAGCGTTTAAACTGGACGATCAGACGACGGAGCACCAGCTCGCCGATGTGCGGAAATTTGCTGTTAATGACGGAGACCAACGCGGCGTAAACGTGCGAGAAAGTCGGCGAGAACGCCTGCGCTTGGATGATCGAACGCGCCAACAGACCTCTGAAAACACAGCACAATATGATTCTGATAGTGTGCGGCATTTAGACCACATCAAAAATTGTCTTGGATTACAAATTGAATCATTACATGGACTCCAACACAATGCTCACTGGCTTACTTTCCGCGGATGATGTTCTCTTGGAGTAGTTCGCGAACGACATGTACTAAGTTACCGACGTTGACTTTGTTGACCTGTCCGTGGATTTTCTTCTTCAGACGTTCCCAGTTCATGCGCTGGTACTGCTCACTGTTCTTGTCGGCGATCTGATCCTGCAGCATCTTCAGTTTCGCAGGAGGAATGTACGCACCACCCGTACGCGTTCTCAAAATATCCATCGGCTCTTTCTTCTCTTCAACAACTTTCGGCTTTTCCACTTCTTCCTGTCGCTTTTGACGCAATGGCGAGCGTGAATCGCGACGGTTGCGTTTCGGACTTGGCGATCGTCGGCGACCACCGCGTCTAGGCGGACTAGCACTCGGAGAACGTCGATCAAAATCATCGCGACGAGTGCGCTTCGGACTGCCGCTTGCAGAACGTCGACGACGCTTAGGACTGCCGCTCGCAGAACGTCGACGACGTTTCGGACTTGGGGATTTCGATTGGGATCGACGAGGCATCTCGAATGTTGATTCGATCTAGAGTCTCGGAATCCGAGAAATCACTTCCACTGGCAATTTTTTTCGAAACAGCAACGGAGCGACAATCACAAGCCGCCGACGTTCGACATCTCGTGAACAAAAGTTTGATAGAGCCAACTACGCTCTGAATTTTGGTAGGTTACGGTAGCCTTAGAAACGCAATTTTTCTCGCTCTTTCTCTTCAACAAAAGTACTTTGCTATCAATTTGGAAAGAACATAATGTTAGGAATGTGTTTATAGTGCGCAGATGTTCACTCAATAGTTCGAACATTGATAAGGTCGACTCGGCCGACTCGTGCGCGCTGTGTGGGATTGGGAAGCGTTGATCGTCGCGGGACCGCCGCCACCGGAACAGCCATTGTTTGCCGGACGACACAATACCTGAAAGCCGGTCTTTGTGTTTCGCTGTGCGCGACAGCTCTTGTTTGCGGTCCGCTCCAATGCAGTTTGCGGCGGCATTTGCTGCTGCTTCTGCTGCGAAAGGTTCGCGTGGTTGTCCGGATAGGGAAAGCTCGAGAAGATTGCGCATGTCGCCCTGACGACGGTCGCGTGCTCTCTGATGTATCTGCGAAGTTCGCTCATTACTCCATGGGTGCAGATGCGTGGTATAGAAGAGCACGTGGTCAGATCTAGGGTTTCTGATAGTCATTCGGCAAGTTGGTTCAGCATAGGGGAGGGCGCGGTCGTGTGCGACCTTGGATAACGTCGTTTGGTGGCGGCGCTGTGAAGATGGCCTTCGCTTGGTGTTCCGCAGCACCTCCTCCGTGCCTGAGGTCGCGTCCGAACGTTCCATGTCGCCGAATGGCGGTGCGAATCGCCCAGTGTCTTCGAGACCCGACCAAGAAACGAAGCAGGGCATGCGTCACGCGGGCAGCGAGAATCTGCATAATTGCTGACGCTCGTTTGACGCAGCTCTCTGTGTCGTCATCTGAGCTAATTACTTTTGTACCTGCTCAGCTAACTGAAGAAAATCGTTGGTCTATCGACTAAACTGTGAACCAAAGTCTTTGTAGCATAATTTTTCCCTAGATAAGAACTTTTGATTAAGTTAGAAGCGCATGACTGTGACATCACGCCCATGCAATCTTGTGCTCAGACACGTCTCACTAGACGCTTGAGCGGTCGCTTCCGCGTGCGGAGGTGTCAAAGAACAACTCCCTTCTGCCCGTCATTAAGTGAACCGTGTTCGTCTAAGCGCTCATTGACGTATTGTGCCGCGAGTGATGACGCTCCTTTCCAGGCCTTGCGGTCAAGATGGGCCAGTAAGACCGAGTGCCGGTCGGCAGCGTGCCGCGAGTTTGGACAGTCTGACCAGTATGAAGTTGGAGCGCAACTCTCTGCTTCGGCAGCTGCTCACGGCCGCGCCGGCCAACCTGTCCATCGCCAAGCAACCGCGGGCCGCTCGACTCGACGCCGCCGTGCTCGCGTGTCGGCCCTGTACTGCGGTAGGCGCCTTGGTCACGCCCAAAAAGTCTCCGCGTCGACTGTCCAAAGACGACTTGGTGCCGTTGAAACTGAAAGGACAACGACGCGACGACAATCATGACACCACGCCGCCGCTCGACCAATCAGACCGAGTTGCGAAGAAACGCCGAGCGCTGGGATCGACGACGTTGCTGACGGACATGCCGCCGTTGCTGTCGCGCATGGACTCGGTGAGCTCGTCGTTGGACGGCCGAAGCAGTCCGAGCACAGATTCTGGTTTCGAATCGGCTTCGCCGGCCAGTCCGGAGTCGGCAGCCGGCGAGACCGTGTCGACGGTGTCGCCGCCGTTGGTGTCAACGAAGCCCGACCTGGCGAAGGGCCCACAACAAGCTCGATCTCAATGCCAGTGGCAGTGGTGTTCGAATTCGTTTGACAACGACACGTTGCTCTTCGACCATGTCATTCAGGTGCGTGTTTTTGATTGGTTTTGTCGGTGACATTGTAAGCAAATCTGTTATTGCAGACACATATTCGGACGCTGAAGCCGAGCGAACCGGCGCACAACACTCGTCGTCGACGTAGCAACTCCGACTGCGACCAATTACAATGCCGCTGGGCGCAGTGCGCCATGAAACTGGAACGAGGCGACGTCGACAAGCGCTACGCCTGGCTAGAAGATCATTTCACGACGCGCCATCCGGGTCGAGCGCAACCCTACCCCTGCCTGATCGCCGGCTGCACGCAACGTTTCTCTTTCAAGCGGGCGCTCGCCGACCATCTGCGCAGTGGTCACGAAAAGCTGCGCGCCGCCGCCAAGCGTGATCAATCAGATACGGGGAACGCGACCGACGAGTCGCAAAAACGTCTCAAACGCCGTTCCGAGCCCCAGCCGCCCTTGTACGCCATGCCAATTGGTTCGTCAATGCACTGCTTCGTCCATTGCATAAGATTGACCTTATTTCAGATCCGAAAATGGATTTCCTGGATATAGGAACGGGTGAGACGTTGGGTGCGCGACTGCTGGCGATGGAACTGTTGCGTCGATCTCGACTGCAGGCGGTGATGGGAGAGGACAACGTCCACGGCGCTGCGCGACGCAAACGCCGACGACTAACTATGCACGAAGCATTCGGCGCGACAAAAAAGGCATGACGCTTGTCTGCCGGCGTGACTAATGAGCGTCTTTCAGCGCGCAACAGCGACGGCTCACATGAATGCAACTCCCCTCGTGGATCGATGCCGCGTTCGGTCCGTCCTTTGTGCGCTTTTCACACAACTCGCTTACAAGCAGAGTCGTCCTTCGCTGACCAACGATTAATCAATCGGCGACTTGTTCGCTCATCGATCTACGAGTGGCGCGCGGTTCGCCGACACAAACACATGTATGTCCCCTCTGGTCAATAGCCGTCTACGTACCACTATGTCCTACTTGTCACTCTGAGCGCGTCCATGGCAGCCCGTCGCATCGCAGTCCATCCTTATTTGTACCAGAGAATTAATTCAAGTCGCTCGTCTTAGTTGTGTCGCTCACTGCTATTTGCGAATTGTTCAGTGCCTCCGATCCATCTCTTTCACGGAATCAATCAGAAGAAGCTACTCGCATCTTTCAGCAGCGAATTGAGGGGTTCCAGCACGGTGGTTGTACCCTTGCAGGCGAGTGTTGGTTTGCGCTGCGTGTGTGGAAGGTATTCCGTTATTTCCTATTTGCTCGTTGTTGCCGGCCTCTTTCGATTCTCAACACTGCCTGCGGTCAACGCCGACCAACGATTGTGGTAATCCTGTCTCTCTGTCTATCTGTACAAACGTCTGATGAAGTGTTCCGTCGCGCCCTTTCGACTCACCTACCTTTCTGCCCTCAAATTATGGTTTGTACAAATGAATCGAAACCAGCTCAGACTTTTGTTGCCGTGTCCGTCATTTCATACGGTTTGTTCGCACCGTCAAAAGCGTCCTCCCTCTCCTTTCCTTTCCTAGCGAATTCTTAGTTTCTTCGGACCTCAGCACTACTTTGAAGAAGTTACATTGCCGCCAGCAATTAGTGTGACACTAATTATTGCACCAATCAACTTTTTGTACATATGCTAGCAGGATTCGACCGGCTGTATGGTAGTAGTGGTTCAATTAGTGGTATGTGTAATCACTCTGTTTTACGATACGTTTTAGTTGTTGTTGATGGTCACGTGTAGTTGTGCGCATGATTTAGCTACCAGCACGTCGTTAAGCTCACGTTCCGTTATTATTATTGCAGCGCTTCGGCTGGCTGCCGCGTGTCTCGTTTGTCGCCGATATTTGTATAAAGGTTTTCTTGTTGCACAGCTGAGCAGCAGAAAACGTAATCGCAAGCGCGGTTCATTCATCCCTGCGTAAATCGCGAAAACAGTCGATGTTCGTCGTCAGAGCGGGACTGGGTAGGGGCGCGTCATAACCTCGCCAACCGGTCTTCACTGACAGCTGCTGACTTGTTCCTGGTGAAATAAACTACCAGTTTCGACCTTGGAGACTGTTGCGCACACCGCGCACATGTCAACCGCGCGCGCAACAAGCACAACTAAACATGAATCAGTTTGAATTTTTTTCTGGCTGTTATCAATAGCGAAATTAGACCTACGGTCGAAAAGCTGAACGAAGAAACAACGACACTTTACACACATTGATAAGTACCGCGCACAAATTAATGGGCGCAACGTACAGACATGCACAGACCGTCGTTACAATCGTTCGTATCGCATCGCCCGATGGCTACCGTAGCGGATGATGATGATCAGTCGCTGTTACGACACTGGCGCCCCAGGCACCGCACCCGTCGAGCCCGCGCTCTGTGACGGCGTCAGCTGCGGCGGCAGCTTCGGCCGCTCTTCCAGCTGCTTGTACTCCAGCGTCATCTCCTTCGGAATCTGAAACACACCCGATATCAGTCACTCGCTCGTCCCGGGCAGATTATCGGTCGGAAGTCAGGGCGATCTCAGGGAATCTCGGTCGTCACAAAATTGAACATTTTTCTATCTAGCTGTTGTTCCTTCGGTTGGGGAAAGAAGTTTTCATCATCGATCGAAGATAAACGATTAGCTATGTACCAGTGATGTACACGGGCCGGGCCACAGAGAATGTGCGGGCCGCGGGCCGATTTTTCTATGTGGGCTTTCAGAAACTTTAGTGGGCCAGCCCGTGTACATCACTGCTATCTACAGAAGGCGGCACCAACCTTGCGCCACTGGGACGGATCGAACACGTTATAGGTGCCAGTTTCGTACGACCCGGTCTGTTCTTTGACACCGCCGTACTGGGATCTCGTTAGCCAGACGCCTTCACCCTTGTGGAATCGCCAATCCCTGCTGTACCTGAAAGCGCAAACATTCGTTCACTCTTCCACAACTCGACATTCTGTTATCGTTAAACACAGAAAGCAGGAGCAGTAAAGAATTTGGAAAACTTGGTACAATAATTTTTTTCATGGTCTTCTTGAAGTTGTGATGCTAATTACCTACTTGGTTTTTGTTATGCATTCTTGATGAGACGGGCTTAACAATGGGACTGATGACATGATGCTCACAGTTACGCGGGTTTCACCAAGAATGGATAACAAAACGAAGAGTCTAATTACCTACTTGGTTTTTGTTATGCATTCTTGGTGAGACGGGCGTAACTGTGAGCATGACGTCATCAGTCCAATAGTTAAGCCGATCTCACCAAGAATGGATAACAAAAACGAAGAGCATAATAGATGTTTAAGGACGATATGAGAGCGGAACGGACAAACAGAATAACGGACAGTAGGTAACGTACAGCTCGCAAGCGGCGGCCATTTGATAGACCTCGCCAGGGCAGTTGTAGAACAGGTAGAAGAGGACGTCTTCGGACAGTTTGTTTAGCTTGATGTTGGGCAGCTTCTCCCGAATCGCCGCGTTCGTCAGGTACTCCTCCGGCACCTTCGCGTCGATGTCTTGCGTTCGACATGGAAAATCCGCCCACGGTCCACCAAACGTCGCGAATAGATTTTTTCTGAAATACAAAAACTTACATAAATGTCATTGCCCACGTAATAAGGGTCAACTATTAAAATTTATCGGCAAAAATGTCGGAAATGGGTCAAATCAAATGTGGTATGAGATTTATCACCCAATAATAAACGCATGTTATTCAAAAAAACAAAATTTGAAACCGCGTAACAGCTGAGTAAAGGTATTTTGAAAACAAACAATCGCACTGGTTAGATGGATGGCGCAGTAACGCGTGGATGACGCGAAGATGGATGAAAAAAGGGAATCAAACAGAGAGAGACGGCGCTGATTGCCGACGCACGACAACCGCGGCGACAAACCAGGCGAGTTGGGCCGACTGTTGCGTCCGTCGACCAACAAAACTTGGCCTTCATTACGAACGTTACTACACGCTCACGACGGGGACCGGCGGACACTGAGCGGCAGTAGGAAAAAGAACTTACTCAGGGGCGTTCAGATTGAGTCCGAGCGTGGTGAGGTCGTGGCCAAGCGCCAGGGCGACGATGCCGGGGTCGTTCTCGATCGCCCGGAGAAACGTCAACAGACCGGCCATCCCGAATTGGTCGTTGAGCATCCCTGCAGGTATGCCCGTCACCCTGCCTGCAACACAACTTTGCACTCGATCATCAAGAAAAAATTAAATTGCGCACCGTCGCTGTGGGTTTGAATACCGCTCTTCGGCTGCTGCGACAGCAATGACCGGTCCTGATACCTCGAGTCCGTTGCCACGCCGTCCGCCGACACCCCGCCATGACCGCTCTGCAAATCCACAAGTTGAACATCCACGAGCAAATCCAGAAACTCACCATAGAGGGCTGCGACGGATGGGAATTGGAGTCGAGGTGGGCCGCAGTGGCGCCGGGCAGGGCAGGAAAGTCCTCGTTTTGAATGTGGAACTCGACAGAGGGGTTCAGCGAGGTGCTGTCCACGTTCTTCATCAAGTTCGCTGCAACGCCAGACATCCATGCGTTAACACCGACTGGCGGCATCAATCTCGTGTCGATCATCCAGGGATCGGAGGGGATATCGGAGAAGGAAAGCGTGGACGCAGGCATTATCTCTCTCTTTTATTATTGTAAACACTTGACTTTCTCATCTTACGAAGCACAATTTTGACTATTTGGCACACTCTCTCGATCAACGAGAGTCACGCAGAAACGCGCAAAAAGATGATAGAGCACTGATAAGAACACGACACTTATTCTAGCTTACGGTAATATAAAGCGATCCATTTGCTACTCAGTTGTGTTTGTCTTGTCCCGCTTCTTCAAAATACGCAACACTGATTACATATGTTTATTTGTTTTTTATGGCTGTGTCCCAAATTGCTGTCAAATTTTTGCAACTACGAAGGAAAATGTCTGCGAAATATCGAAACGGCTGGAGATCTGATTTGCAGTGAGTTCTATTCCAAATCTCCGTGATCCGTCGTCGAGGATTTCTGGCTGCTTCAAGAATCATCAGAAATTCTGATTGCTATTGGATTTGTCGCTGCACCACATATAAAGGTTCGTTCACTCTTCTAAATTGAATGCTGGCTATGTTCTCCGTTGACTGCAACTGAATTAACTATGACTGATACTATTTTACTGATTTACTCATATTTTACTGATTTACTTCTATTTTACTGACTTATTCATATTTTCGCGGAGAATTTTGTTTGAGGAAAGGGACATATGTTGGGAAGTGGATGAAGTGAATGTAGAATAAGTACCGTAGGGCGCCCTTTGGAGGGCATTCATGACGTCTTTGGGATAGACGCCATGGGTGGAGTTGGACGACTGGTAGCTGGTGGTGGGCATGGAGAAATTGATAGCGTTGACGCTGTGATTGGACGTACGACCGAGCGTAGGAAACTCGGCGTCGGACAGCATGGTCTCGCCGCCCATCGCCGAGCTGCGACAGGTCGCCGACGACTGTCCGTTGCGCTCTCCGGGCGCGCCGCCCAGAAAGTTGTGGTGCAGCTGGGTGCTTAGCGCCGTCGCCGACGGCATCGCTCCGATGGCTGACAGCGCCAATTGCGCATCCTTGGTGCCCAGCTGGTCGAAGCCGCGGCCTGAATAGACGCCATAAGCGCGCAAGGGTAGCAGCAAGTTTGTACCGTTGAGATCGCGGAGACTGTTGAGCGAGGGGGTAACAGATCCGTGCGAACGATTCAAGTACGAGTTAGGTGAGGAGGAGAAGTCGCTGGTTGATCTGCAACGGGAGGTTAGGACGCGGACGGAGAAGACACGCACCCTGTGGTAGAAGACTGGCGTCCGAAGTTGACGGTCGACGCGAGCGGACCGTTCAGAGCATTCGACTGCACGGATGGGAACATGCGCTCATTGGCCCACGGGCGCCCAACACATGGCCTCAATGCTCAACGCGGTGTCCACGGCTTCTTCTTCGGTCGTGTTGCGGTCGAATAGAAGATTCTTGTCGTCCAGGTCGTCTTTTTGTCGCTGAAACCTTTTCTTTCGGTCACAGCGTTCTGCTGTGGACTGTGCGCTCATTCCGCTGTTTCCGCTGCAGTCGGTACTCGTCTCGCGGCGTCTTGTCGTGATCATCAAAGACCTACGGTATGGACGTGGTCCAACCGGTTTATGATTGATATGTGCTGGCGTCGTCTTTTGAGTAATTGACAGTTGTGTTTTTACGGGCTCGCTCGATTCGGCTGGCGGCGATGGTGCCGTCTTTTTGCTCTGTTTGCCGTTGTGCAAAAAATCGATTGTGAAATTGATTTTGATTGTTCTTGTGCTTGTGTAATTGTTTTGAGCCAAGGAAGACCATGCGTGTCACGTATTGCTTTTCGCATTTGCGTTTGCGTGATACACATGTGGTCGACACCTGAAAGCGTTTGTTTTTCAGCTATCCGCCGATCCAACGGCTAATTAACAGCCAAAATATAGGTTCTGTGATCGCATTTTGATTGTGCTTGTACCATTGCTTTGAGCCAAGGAAGAGGCTGCTTTGCATATTTTCGTTCGCGCGCGCGATGCACATGTGGTCAACACCTGAAAGCGTTTGTTTTTCAGCTAACCGCCGATCCAATGGTCAGCTAACAGCCATAATATAGATTCTGTGATCGCATTGCACACTGCACGGTGCAATCCAACGCTCCCTATGTATCGCTGTTAGCGCCGATTTGACAGGCACGCCATGTTCGACGGCCCTCAACACCACCACCGGCGCCATGGGCTGTTTTCTCCGTTTGTGCTCAAAGTTCTGCTGGCCGTCTTCCTTGTTATCACCGTCGTCTACTTCTACACCGATCATGCACAGAGTATGCAATTGTTGCAGTTGAAAACCAACGAAGCCGACACCTGCGCTCAAAAGTCGGATTCTCTTTCTGCTCAACTGCAAGGTACTAATGAGATCACGGCGATCAGTCGGGGGTGTTTTGCTTCAGTATTGCAGCATATAAATCGATAGTACAGTAGCTATCGGTTATAAATGAACAATTTTCATGGCACTAACAGATTTACCACACATTTTCAATCGGTTATAAGGGAAGATTTTCGCCGCCCCCAGGATTCCCTTTTGTGTTGCCTGATCAGGTCGGACAAAATCAATACCTATGTTTTCTGTTGGATACCGTAGTTTAGTGCCCCGACTAGTAGCCGTGATTCCGACTGTAATTGATCATTTGGACTACAATGCGAAACTGTTGTTTTCAGTTATGTACGAACACAAATCGCGATTGGACAAGTTGCTGACTGAACAAAAGTTGAGCAACTCCAAGAGTATCTTAGGTATGTTTTCTTGTGCCATTGAACCAAAATGAACATCTACGCGTGAAATTGTTGGTAACGAATAGGGCGCGCGCATTATTCAGCGTCCTTTTGCATACGCGATTGTTAACACTGCCATTAGGCTTGTATTTTGCACCTTGTTCGATTCGGATGACTTGAAAAAAATGACGGGCTTTGCAATATTGCACGGGGACTGTTTGTGGCAGAAATTTGCTCCATCATGAGCCATGACCACTTCAAACATTGCACTTGTACCTCGCTAAATACATGTCAAATATTTAGATCTAGAACAAAAACTGAAGGATGCAAATGAAAAGGCTGATTCAGATTCGGTGAGTTTATTTGTCCGTTATTCTGGTCCATTACAGTGTGTCTGTGAAACAGGGCTTTTGTCGCGGCTTACAGGCTCTGTCACGTTGTTCCTATTAGTGGAAATAGTAATATGAAAATTCTATGGTTTTTAAATAATCGGCGATATGCGAATGCAATCCAGCTCCGTAATCGTAATCGCGCGTTGATTGCTCGCGACCATTGCAGAACAAAGCGCTCGATTGCCAAACGAAGCTCGGCTCACTGCAGTCGCAGCTCAACTCTCTTAAAGAGGAGAAACTTCAGGACGATAGTCAGGTGCAGGAGGAACTGACGAAAGCCAAAGGTCACTCGATCCATCTCATCTCACATTTTACGACATAATTTGTGTATTCCAGATGACTTGTCGAATGCTCACAGAAAACTTGCCGATCTAGAGGTTCGTTGTTTCATAATGTTTCTGTGAACAACAGTGACAAAATAAATGTTCAGAAAGAAAAACAAACAGCAGTGGAAGAAGCGAACACATTCTCTGCGCAAGTGAAACAGCTGCAGGTAAACAGAAAATCAATACTGTACATGTAATACTTGGGGTTGTAACGGGGTCGGGGTTGAAACCAAAAGTCGAGGTCGAGGCCGGGGTTGACATGAAAGCCGGGGTCGGGGTCGGGGTTGATGATAAAGTCGGGGTCGGGGCGGCTGAAAAACATTTTGAGGACAAATCGTAGCGGCATGTCATTATTTTGTCATTTTTCAGTTGCAAACATTAATTTTCATATTCAGAAACACTTAAGATATTAGTAGAAAAGACTGGACTGGAGCAAATGATAACTGAAATGCTGACAGCAGATCAAAAATCGGGGTCGGGGTTGAAACCAAAAGTCGGGGTCGGGGTCAACTTCGACCCCGTTACAACCCTAGTAATACTGAGAGTGATGCTCTTTCAGACGCAAGTAGACCAGTGTGGCAGCAAAAATGAACACATTGATGCTTCTGTGAAGCGTAACACGCGCGCCAACGTGCCCGACAGCCAGGTACGGGGTTCACAACATTTGGCATAATTGTTTCTCCGAATCGGCGCTCTGACAACAATACTGTTGGCTACTGGCTAAGTCCAACGGCGCGCTTTGGGTCGGCGAAGAATACTGCGGGCAATTTGTTTGGTCGAAAGAAGAAGGTGGGACGCTGTTAGTCGGCGAAGTGGTGGCAGTCGGGGAGCGGATTTCCGGTCGGTTCCTGGTACATGGGCGGCGACGGGTGCTGTTCGAGTGAAGTCACTCTCGCCATCGCTTCCTCCGCACTCATTCCGAACGAGTGCACCGGTGGTAGACCGTTGTTCGTCGTCCACGACACGTGCTGAGACGCCGTCTGCAAGTTATTCAGCGGTTGCATTGTGGTCATAGGTGAGCAAGATCCGCCAAAACGTATTTGACATGCGTCATGGGCCGAAAAATTGACCAGGATCCGTCATAAGTCATCAGCTTTTTTGAGCGCAAATTCAAACTTCAATACAAAATTTGAATTTTGCGCCCAAAATTTGCATATTGGAGTAGGGTAATGCTACAAAAGTGGACCGAGGATACGTGATTGGGGTGCAACATTGCTGAGATATGGCTGTGACTCTGCAATGTTAGCATACCTGTAACGCTGGTCCGAGATCAGCTGCATGCAGGCAACCAGTGCATGTAGTCCGGCCAGGGGGGGGCCAATATGTAGCTAGGTCCCCCCGGTTACAGATATGAATGTTAGCAATGTGCGCGCACCTTTTGCGGCGTGCACCAGTAGGCGCAGTTGGGGAACATGGACGCAGTGGGCGAGGCTTGGTGAGCGCAGGACGCGGTGGTGGGCGACGCGTGGTCGACGAACAATTGTCGCTGTTGCTGTGCGTGGTGTTGCTGGTGCTGATAGTGCTGCTGAGCGGCGAGCTCCTGCGCCTTCTTCTGCATGTACTGTAGGTACCAAGTCTGATGTAGAAGGGCGAGCGCCGGGTCTTCGAAGCCGGGTGGCATGGGCTTGATGGCGCGTTTCATGCGTCGGCTGAAGGAAACGAGCAAAAACGTCACTGCTCAGGCGTTTCAACAACTGACGGCGAGCAGCGGCGATCGCGCTGAGATGAGCGACCAGCCGCCAATCGGTGTGCACATCTGCCGTCGGAGAAAGGCGGACTGCTTTTTTCCCTGGTATGCGCTTATCTACCGGCGGTCGAACGGGCGCAGGTAAAAACAGCGCCGATCGCTCAAGTTCACGCCGCCGATTCGAATGCAACTGTCCGTACATCTCCCCGCCCTTTCCCCCTATCCGCCGTCCCGCTCACTCACCACTAATGCACTCGGAACGACTAAAAGATTAGCAAGGAAATGAAAGTGCTCCGCTTACCGTCGCTTGTAGTTGCCGTTTTCGAACATGTTCTCGCAGTCGGGCGCCAGCGTCCAGTAGTTGCCTTTGCGGTCGTTGGCGGACCCGAGACCGTCGCGCGCTCGCTTGACGAAGCAGTCGTTGAGCGACAGATTATGTCTGATGCTGTTCTGCCAGCCTTGTCGACGTTTCGGATCGGCGAGTCGGAAGTAAGGAAAGCGGTCCTCGATGTACTGGTAGATCTGGGCGAGCGTCATGCGCCGCTCCGGCGCGTCCATGATGGCCATGGTGATGAGAGCGACGTAGGAGTAGGGCGGCTTGTCGTCCACGCTGCCCTCCTCGGCGGGACGACAGGCGCGGCGCTGCTCGCGCTTCAGTTCGACGACGACCTGCTGTTCCTCCATGCTCACTGCCGACAGTGAAACAGCCGCGGGCGTTGGGGCGCTGCACAGTCACGGCTACCGGGTGGCGCCCGCCGTTTATATGCGCGTCGGTTCGGCTTGACTCAGCGTCGTCGGCCGGTGGGAACCGGCTGGTCGATCGGACCGACCTTTGCGTCTGCTGCTGCTTCAAACTGTTAGCGCGAAGAAGCGCACGGGGCTTATCACCTACGCGCGGCATCCCGCATGTCTGTCGTCGTTTTTTCGCTTCTCTGCGTACGGTACCACCGTAACCCCGTCGTGGTGCTCAGACGTTCTTTGTCTTTGGCGCGTCGCTGCTGCGGTCGCCGTTTTTGCGCGTGGTTCTTTGCGCCCGGCGGGCGTCAAGCGGGCGCCACTCTCTCTTTCTTGGGCGGGCCGACGATTCGTTAGTGACCAATGTTGCGTATGCGACTGCTCCATCCATTCATTCGCGCCATCATCGCATAGGTTTGTTCCGATTTCCCACGAGCGTCTGACTAAAACGAATCGGCGCCGGTTATTGGCGTGTGACTCGACCGACTCATTCCGTTTCAGCAAGTGATCAACCGCGACGACGGCCATCAGCAACAGCCGTCCGATTCGAAACTCGACTCGCCCCAACCGCCCGCCGTGCCTTTATCGTCCGTCTTACCGATTACCACCACGAAGCTTTATGTGCACAACGATTCGGTGGTATTCGACCGACCCGGCGACCCCAATGGAGCGCTTCCACGACCCAAAGTCTTGGACAGCGCTAAGAATCCTGGCGACGAACTTCGACCCGGGGGCGGCGCCGCCGACGAGCCGAGCGCCCGCGACAGGATCGTCTTCAATCGAGTCGCGGACGGCGGCAATCTGGCCCAAGTGGCAAATAACGAAGGTCCGGGCGTGCGTCGCTTGAAGCAGCCCGATGAAGGCGACACCGACGCCGATGACAAGGGCGAGGAGGCGGTCGCGGTGGGAGCGGCGCCCAAGAACGACGCGGCCGAGGCCGATCTGAACGGTTTGCTCCTTTCCTCCCTTCTATCTCACGCATTGCTCTATCCACCGCTTGCATTCAGAGCAAGATGACGGTGCTCAAGAACCGAAAGATGCGGCGGCTCCTCCGGATGACACAGACTACAAAGACGATGTAATTTGTCGAGATTATTTTTATTTTGCACGCTTTTGCTTTTCTTCTTTCTCGAAACTATTTTCGATTACGAAAAAAAAAATTTTTAATTGTTTTCAGGAAGAAAAATCGGACAACGCTAAGGAAGTGGTCCATGCGGTGCAGTGATCGTGGATTACTGTTGATTGGCAGTGTGTTCGAGTGGTATTCGTCCTGCGCAACCAAAGCTCTTCGCCTTAATTTACAGCAGACAACGCCGATATGTCATTCCTTTGGTTCACAGCTTTTGTACTTTGGTTCACAAATTTTGCGCAACTCTTATTATGTTCCGAACTGCTATGAATTCCTTCTGTGATACTTGGTTTTATTTTGTAAAAAATAGAACGAACGAAGGAATATGTTTTGTAGTCCCGTGCGCCCAACGATTGCAGAATGCGTGTGTTTGTGTGCGACAACTATTTATTCTGGTTTGCATATCTGAGATTGTCGGGTGGGGTAGGAATCGGTCGCTGTCTGTATGTACAAAAGAGCCGAGTGCCGCGGTCAGTAATAATATTTCTATGTTCCAATGTGACTGAAATTTGTTTGAAGTTTGTTGGATCATGTGTGGGTGAGCATGGTAAATCTCCCGGCAATTTAGGCATTTTTCTTAAAACTAAGCAGTCACTTACCGTACTGCCTCAAATGGTCTTCTGTGTACCACTCAGTGCGAAAGAGATAAATAGGCCTAAATAACCTGTGCGCAGTGATTTTATCTCAATCATGGTTAGACTGTTGAGCTTGGCGTCTTGAACACTGGCGAGACGTGGTTACAACAATGGTATCAGTGACTAGTAGCGATGACTGTGGAAGTCGACGGCTTCGTAGGTGGCGCCGGCGGTGCCGTCGTCGAGCAGCTCGCCGGAGTAGTCGCCGTGCCGTGCGTCGTGGTAGGGCAGTTCGTCCGGCTGCTCATTCGGAGCGCCGTCGTTCCCCGTCAGTCCCTCGGTGGTTGTCAGTTCGGTGGTCATCTCTGTGAACCCGGACAGCATCTGTTCGCTCTTGCTACTG
>JAQGCX010000427.1:0-17117 GCA_034700205.1 Plectus parietinus | reverse complement strand
AAAGTAGGGGATGGTTGACATGCCGTACCCAAAAAATTTGCATAAAATTGTACAGATCTACCCGCCCAAAAATACCGTTATTTTATGCTAATTTAAGGTTATTATGCTAAATTTTTGGGCCTCCTTCGGTGGGCGAGGGGGGGGGGTTTAACAAAATTTCGCCCATTTTGCCCACTTCGGTCAGGGTTGGGAGAGGTTTAACCCCCTCCCCAACCTCCCCAAACACAGCTATGGTCTACGGTACTTCCTACGGTTTGCGTGTATGGTACGGCGTAAAGTTACGACCATTTTCGCGCGCCAGTGAAGGTAACCAAAATGTTTCGGACAAATTCCTCCACGCAAATTTCTTAAAGTCGTGTCAACTTCTTTTGGCACAATTTCGGCCAATTCTGAAACTTCGACTTTCTGTTTCGGTTTATTCCCACTCCCTCGATCCTTATGTGCAACGCCTCTTAAGATGTCGGGTCACTCCCCAAGCAAAAATCGGTGACCTTGTCTTGTCGACGGACAGCCTTTTTCATAACTGGCGCCTGCAATGACCCCGGTGCCTGCATCTCTTGGCTCGCAACTGCGTCCGGGGTCCCCCATTGTCCTTCATATACTATCGTTAATGTGTGATGAACAGCACTGTCTCAGTCCGTGCAGTTTGCGATGTATTTTTAGCAATTAGCAGCAGCAGCGTTACTGCTATTTCTTTACCATATTGTACGTGTTTTGCACGTACTTTACATACTGGATTTCCACTATTTAACCATGACTGATCTTCATTCTCTGACGTCTGTAAACACAGCGAAAATAATCAAATTAAACAATGATCTTGAGAACATCCCTTTTCTTCACAGACTTCCGATTGAATTGCAATTGGCTGTTCTCGAACGTTTATTTGGCGAGTGTTCTCACTTCCGACCAAAGCGATATTACATGAAAGACTGGAAAACAAGTGGGCTGCAAACTATGGCATTGCTGGAGGTACGAAATCCGTACACGTTTTTTAAACGATCACAAGTTGCCGGTAAACTTAGGTAACCCGGCCTGAGCAACACTAACAAATGCAGTTGGGCAAATGTTGGCTATGAAGTTATTGTTTCGGAGGGTTACTATGCTTCCAGAAAAATACTCATTATACTCTTGTCACTATTGTCAAAAAATACGTTAATAATTTTCAATAGTATTCATTCAAATTCAATGGTAATGGGACACTGTAGATACGTAGGGATGACAAAGATTGTCACTGAATTCTAGTGCTGATTTTTTACTGCCAAATTTTGGAGATTGGCGAGTATTGAGCGTCGAGACGCATAAACCAACTGATGTGACTGAATGCACATAGCAGCACCGTAATATTATTTACTTATTTACCTATGCTGTTCACATACCATATACAATTCATTTTAGGTGGTGAGTAAGTCGATACGTCTGCTAATAGAGCATCTATACTGGCCAACAGTGAAAACGATCGTTGTTTATTGTCATGGAACTACTTACTTTACAATTCAGGACATGTTTTTCGGTTCGAACGGCATTAAGAGCGAGGCTGCACTCCATTATTTGATTTCAAGAGCAATATCTGCCACTCAGTTGATTATATCAGCACATCCGACCCAAATACCCCCCGATTCAGATCAATTCGACTTTACAAAAACCATTTTTGCCGCTGCGATGAAAAGTAATGTTGAATTTTTGTGCGTACTAACTGGTAATTACCGCAATTTTTTCCATTTCAGTGAAGCGAATAATTCAATTGCACGTACTCAGCGAAGACGGTTATTGGGTGGGAAAAGCAGCCGAATACGCGCTGCTTCGACTCGTGAAGAAAAATAGCTCAACGATCGACGACTTGTTATTGAAACTGCGACACGACAGCGACGGTGACGCGCTGCGCTCATCGTTCACATCATTGCAGTGCGCCTCTGTCGCGATTGAGTGCAGCGCATCTCTTGAAGTTCTTTCAAACAGCATTCGATCGTGCAAAATCGACCGCCTGCGTCTCAGAATTTACGCATCATGGACTGATCCGTTGAGCAAAGCGGTCGAGGCTGCCGGAGTTCGTTCACTTACAATCTTCGCGGGTCGCGGTTCAAGAAGCTCTTATTTATCCAACAAAGTGCAGACCTTGTTCAATCTGGTCGGTTTGGACAAGCATTCTTTAGCGCAAATGAATTCTGTTGAAGAACTGACACTGGTTGTGGGTTTAAACGTTGTGCCATTCGGTCAATTTGCCCATTTGTTCCCAAATCTTAGGCAATTGAAATTTCGATGGACCTGTCTTCAAGGTGGACTCAAAGGTAGCAGTGAGCACATGATGTCCTTTATACTGGAGTTTGTGCATCAATATGTCAACTTCCCAGTGCTGCGATCTGCGACTACACTTTCTCTGCTGTTTAGCCGTCCCCATTATTTGGAGAGATACTTTCAGAATGTAATAGCCAAGCTTGAACAGCATTATTTAATCGAAAAGGGCCACAGTAAGCGAAACGAAATTATATATACAATACAGAAGGGAAATTGTTCCGTAGTGCTCACATATATTTTCCACACTCGCGTTTGTCCCTCGAACTCGCACCACTGCTCGTGCCACAGAAGTCATTATCCAATTCAGAATTTTTACCACAAGAATTCTCAACCGCTGTTAGAATAATAAGCTTATGAACAACTTGTCTCTTTCTTTGAAAAGTACGCTTTACATTTGCTTCAGGTGGAAGTAGTTGAGCTGTGGGATTGAGCCGGCCGATCTGCTTTCGAAGATACCGTATTTATTCTAGTAGAAGCGCAGTCTCCAATAAAAAAGCATGGGGCCAATACTGGAACACTTTTACTCTCCTAAAAGACACATTTTTTTTGTTCGTGGAGTGTAAACGACTACTGTAAGGTCGGAAATGGTGGGTGGGGTTTAAATTGGGTGCTTGTCAAAAGTCGACATAGTGGGTGGGATTAATATTGGGTGCTTGACAGCTTCTTCAAAGATCATGTCAGCGTACTTAAGTACTGTGATCACACGCAGTGTAGATACGTTGTGTCACTGTTAAAGCAGTCAGAGCTGTTGCATTATGTTGTTGCTCCTCGCGCGGTACGTAAGTACGGATCGTTTCATTATACGCACGCCAAAGGAGAAACCGTTATTACCGAAGCCATCAATTTCCGATCAAAATGTGCCTGATCTAAATACTTGTGAAGATCCAGAGCTTGCACATGCTATTAACGAAGCAGTCAAAGAAGAAACTTTCAAAAGTTCAAGTCGAAAAGGAGTAATTTACAACAGAATCGATGACGATTTGAGATAAGATCGGCAAATATGCTGCCGAAAATGGTGTCATGAAAGCTATTCGAAAGTTTCAAGGCATAATGACTTCAATAGGTGGTTCTTATAGTGGGTGGGATTTAAATTGGGTGTGCCGAGGAGCACCCATTTTACCCAATATTAATCCCACCCATTACTTAAGACCTTTACAGTATAACCTGGAACCAGATAATGCGGACTCGGTACTACACCCTGTGGTGGAAAAAATCAAACACATACTGACTTATGGAATAATTGGTTAAAATTTAACCCAAAGTTTGCAAGTTTCTTGCTCTGTGAAGCAAAATTTAGCTCATGAAAAGATTGAAACAATTGTAGTACACGCAGAACTAGTAATACAGTACTACTATTTCTGAAAATACGGTAGTTTTTTCATAGTTGCGTTTTCAGTTTGATCAGTTCGACGGATGGGTGGCGGAGTTGGTGCGTCAAGCTGAACATCATCAAATCGACGGTGAGCTGGCCGCCTTTGTTCGACAGTCGCTCGTCGAGAAGCAAGGACACTTGCCCGTCATCAAACTGCAGTAAAATTTTTTGTTCAGTGGTCGCTGTTCGTTGTATTACGATTTAGTTTTGTTTAGCTTTCGTCAGGCTCAAGGCCTCGCATTCTCGGTGAACAATCGGTGGACGGAGTTGAAGGACGGACGGGAGCAGTTGGTCGTCGCCGTCAAAGATATGGAAGTTTTCGACTTCGATTCGGAAGAATTGCTGCAAGCAGTCGTCTCTTGTCATCTTCGACCTTTTGGTGGCGATGCTCATGCGTTGCACAGGTTGGTCGACACTTTATTATGATTCTTTATGCAATGCCCAATTATTCATATTCATGACAGCCGGTATAACTGTTGCAAATCCTATTAGATAACCTTACGATTGAAGACCTACTTTTGTATCAAGCCTTGCTCAAGGTCTTTCATAATTCTTAGAACGGTTTCTTCGCGGAACGGCGGTGCAGCGATTTGCGCGCCGACTGGCAGCCCAACGGATCCCTGGGTGTTTTCTCTCTTCACTTTGACGTACCAATCGTCCGATTCTGGGTATTCGTTGGCGGTCGCTAATTCATCGGCAGCGGTCACGTGGGTCACTTTGACGACGCCGGCCGGATAGTCGAGTAAATTGAAGAGCACGGTGTAGCAGATATTGCCGGACACCTGTGCCGGCAGACGATGCGATACGGCGGGCGTTGTGAACGCGGGACATAGAATGCCGTCGAGGCCGGCTTCGCGCATCGACTGCGCAAACTGCGCCTTGTACTGGTCGACGCGTGCGTACAGTTGACGCAGCTCCGTGATGTTGCCGGCTTGCGCTCGCAGCAGCCCGGCCGTACGCGCTGGGACTTTGTACGCCAGACATCGTTTGAGCCACACCGGCCAGCGCCACGCCCATACGTGCGGCGCGAGCATTTCGTCGATGATGTCGTGCGACAGCTTGCTCATCAGGTATTTCCCGCCGTCCATCGACAGAGCGCCCGCGGCCAACTCGAAGGCGTCCGTGGCGTTTGGCGGTGTCCATTGGACGAGCCGGTGTCCGTGTCGCTCGAGCACTTCCTTCGCCTCTCGAACAGCGCGCCGACACGCGGGCGTCGGCTCAAAATAGCCGTCCGTGTCGTACCAGCCGATTGTTAGTGGCTTGTCGTCTTCGAGCACGTTCTCGTTGAACGCCATGGGCGCGACCTGTTGATCCATGGCGTAGACGGCGTCACTGAAGAGTTGTCGGCAGACCGCAATCAGGGCGTCGACACTCGGCGCCATTGGGCCGATCGTTCCGCGAATAACAGGTCGTCCGGGTGTTGACGCGATGACACGCAGTTGACTGATGCGAGTGGTGGTCGGCTTGAGGCCGGCGATGCCGCAGAAGTGCGCCGGGATGCGAATGCTGCCGCCGACGTCTGTGCCGAGACCGAACGGCGATCCGCCCAATGCGATGAGCGCACCCTCGCCGCCGCTCGACCCGCCCGGCGTTCGGTCTTTGTTGAACGGATTGCGCGTGAGACCGTAGATAGGGTTGGAACAACTGTAGCTGAGCAACGTCTGCGGCACGTTGGTGTGCGCGAACGGGACGGCGCCCTGTGCGCGCAGTGCCGCCACACAGGCCGCATCTTCGTCAACTAGTTGGCCAATCGACGCTGAATATCCGAGCGTCGAATCGTGCCCTTTCACCTGAAGTCAGAACATTATAGTCAGAATTTTTCCTACGGTTTACCGGAAATTGATCCAACACCCTCTCAATTGAATGTCGCGCGCTCTCAAAATCCAGAATTTATTGTATTCAGTATCATTACTTCCCATGATTTAAATCCATTTCTATTAAACGTCCCACAACATTTAGTTACTACTGCACATCAAAAATTCTGGGGTTACGGTGCTTTCTACAATACTCTCTTTACCGTTAAAGAAATTAGGAGTATATTCTTGTCTGTTTGGTCAATACTTACACTGATAGATTCTTTAACGCTGAACGGAATTCCGAAAAGAGCTGGCTTTGTTTTGCCGGCATACGATTGATCAAGCTGGCGAGCGATGTCTTCGGCTTCGAGAAAGAATTGCGTAATGCAGTTGGTTTTTGCTTGAGCGACCAATGCGCTTTCTTGGTATGCGTGCAACACTTGCACGGCGCTATAGGTCTCCTTCTGCAATGCTTCTGAAATAAAAAAATTGAACAATACATGATCACAATATTCCCCCAAGCTTGCAGTTACGACCAACCAGTTAGCTCTTCGAAAGACAAAGCGAAGATTTCCTTGTGCTGATTAGTCTGTTGCTGGTCGAACACGTTCAGCTTTTCTATTAAATTCCTCGACTCGTCTGTACGCTCCTGTTGTCTTTTCCGGATGGCTTCATGGAGGCGTTTGTTCTGTTCGTATTGCCGACTGCGTTTCACACAAAACCAACAGCAGGCGGTGGCCAATGAAATCCCTGACACGATCACTACTTTTTTCGTAGCAGAGTCGGAATCGAAAAACGCTGTGGCACTTTTAAAGTATTCCATTGGGGACGACTGAACCAAGATAAAAATGAACGCTCAGCGATGTGCTTGTTTGACGACCGTCTACTCGACTGGGGGAAATGGGCGGTTTTAAATTGTCCTTCCAATGTTGACAACAGATAAGGGTGCTGGTATTTATGTGGTCGATTTCACGGCGACAGGTTTTTGCAGCGATTTGCGCGCCGACTGGCAACCCAACGGATTCCTGGGTGTTTTCTCTCTTCACTTTGACGTACCAATCGTCCGATTTTGGGTATTCGTTGACGGTGGCTAATTGATCGGCAGCGGTCACGTGGCCCACTCTCACGACGCCGGCCGGATAGTCGAGTATATTAAACAGCACGATGTAGCAGATATCGCCGGGCACCTGTCCCGGCTGACGGTGCGATACGGAGGGCGTTGTGTTTTCGTTATCGTTCGAATGTTGACAACAGATAAGGATGCTGCTATTTCTGTGGTCGATTTCACGGCGGCAGGTTTTTGTCCGAGTTCGTGTAACATTTCCGCCAGAGTTCCTATTCATTTCTCATCTCGTTCTTTGATCGCTCTATGACCGTGAAGGATTTGGCTAATCACGTGATTGATTGACGATGTATGGGCTGACATGATCTTCCGCAATGGGTCGAGCTGGTTGAAGTGCACTGATCGACATTAACACTTGTTTTACAAAAACTTTTTTACAGTTGCCACTTGTGCAAAACACAAACTCTGATCAACAACTATGAAGCAATATTGTACTGCTACTTCGACAACCCAGGGTATGCGTGATATCGTTTCTTGCATCAATGCGAACAAGCGTAATATCTATTTCAGAGCGGCAACTGCGCACGTAGTGGGTGCAGGTGGGACGGCGGTGGCATTGTTCGGCGCAGGTCAGCGCGGGACCTACGCCGATTCTGCGTTGGAGGTGGGTCTGAAAGCGGTGCTGCAATTCTGCAAATTGCGCACTGCGCGCTTCGATCGCCGACTGATCGACGGCGGCGCTTCTCATCTCGCACTTTTCGATGTCTACAAGACTGAGTTCGAGACACTCAAGTCCATTTGGAAAGCCGCGTTCGAGTATTTCGCCAAGATGTACGTCCTCACCTTGATTGGTGTTTATCAAGTCATTCACTTTTCAGCGACGAAGTGCGAATGGCGATGGAGCGAATGCGTTTGCGAACGGCCGACGAGGAGGCTATCGCGTTGCTGATGGGACAGAACGCCGGTGAAGCGCCGCTGAACGTCATCCGACGCGCCACTATTCCCGCGCAGCAGGCCGAATTGCGAGCCACAATGAACGATGCGCGCGTCACGCTCAACCAACAGATCGGCAAGCTCAACTATCTGGATAATTTGCGCAAGATGGACATGGACCCGGCCGCCGGCAACACGGAAGAATGTCCCATCTGCACTCTGCCGCTCGGTCATCATTGGGCGGTCATGCTCTGCGGCCACTACTATTGCACCAACTGCATCGCCATCATCAGCAATAGGTTCGCCACCATTCATTCCTTCACTGATTCTCTGTGCAAGATGTTAGCATTTCTTCTTTTCAAGGACAGTAGCGAATGGCGACCGCATTCGATGCGCCGTGTGTCGGCAAATGACGAACCGCGCCAATGTGACGTTCGTTCAGACGAAACAGTCGCAGTCGGACGCCGACCAGGACAGCGGCTTCGTCATTCTAGGCAGCTACTCCTCCAAGGTGCGCAATTGTGTACGCTCCTGCTGCTGCTCAATTGTATGGATTTAGATTGAGGCGATTGTCAGACGGCTGCTGACGATCAAACGCCAATCGCCGCAGGCCAAGTCGCTCGTGTTCAGCTGCTGGACGGACGTGCTGTTCATTCTTTCGGCAGCGCTCAAGGAGAACGGCGTCACCCATCTCTGTCTGCGGTCGACCAATCGCCAACAAGACTTGGCCGACTTCCGTCTTGACCCAAACATTAGTGTAAGCGTTTCGTTACGATGGTCAAAATGTGTGTACAACCACTCTGTGCACTGAGGTGTGGCGTGCCGACGTCAGCAGCCGTCATTTCGTCAAGTGTTCATTGTGCGATCTATTTCTAATGTAGACCAAAATTTGCTTCTTCCCGTCTTTGGTTCCGGCGCAAACATCATCAGTAACCGGTGTGCATTGTTGCGAGTGAAACGAGTGTTTTACAGGTTCTTTTATTGCCCGTGTCGTCGGGCGCGAACGGTCTGAACTTGATGGAGGGGTCGCACGTGCTGTTCGTCGAGTCGCTGCTCAACAACGCCGCCGAGCTGCAGGCGATCGGCCGAGTCCATCGCATCGGACAACGTCGCGCGACGACGGTGCATCGCTTGATGGTGGTTATATCACGCGATCAGACAATACCGACGACAAAGATCAATGGACGATCGCGCATCTGGCCGATTGAATGTAGACAACCAAAAATTCTGCTTCCTTCTTCTTCATTCGATTCTTGCATTGGTTGTTGCATTCAGTGAGTGTTCCAAGTGAGAAACGGGTTTCTCTTAGTGATTTTGGCATTGTGTCTGCACAAAAAACTTCGTTCTCTGTTGTTATCGTATCCAATATTGTGATATTACAAATCAATGTTGTCCTTTCCGTCCATTTCCGTCCAACGCACAGCGTAAATGTCCGACTTAAAAAGTCAAAAACACTGATGCGATGAACTATTGACCCGATAGGGCGACTTGATAGTGATGCAGGCGACTGTTTTGAGAAGGAAGTTCACGACGAACTCAGACGAGTGCATGCATATTTCGAAATTCTGACTCGTCTGCCCTTTACTTCATCGCTTCTTTAGTGAGAAAACCAGCTGCACTCTATTGAGTCGATCGATTTGAATTTGCCATGTATGGTAATTGAATGGCGGTACCAATGGCGTTTCCAACTGGCGAATATGATTTGTTTTCTGTAGAAATGGTGCACAGATGCGCCCGACTGCTCTGTATAAATTTGCCGAATCTCGTGCCGAAGGAATCAGAAGGCTGTGCGCACTTTTGTTGGCAACAAAATCAACAAAATCATAATGATACCGGAAGTTTTAGGGTACAGCGGCAATACACTGAAGAGATTACGTGCGAGTGAATGATGTGTTGCCTAGTTCGCGACCTTTTGACGCGTAGCCACCGACGCCGTGCTTGACGCCACTGAAACTGGAACATAGACTACAACCTGATTTCCACCTGCGCATGGCGTGTTCTTCCCTCAATACTGTTCCAACATTACGTGCGAATGAATGAGCGCTCGCGCCTAAATCTTCCCTTAACCCTCACCTATTCTCATCCTCTCTATGCGAACAATACGTCGCGTTTCAACTTTTTGGCAAGGAATGTATGAACGCTTCAGTTGTCACGCCAACGCTACGAAAAAAGAGATGTGCGCGGTTTGTTAATGGAGCGACGGCTGCTGTGTGAACTATTGGGAAAACTTGAAGCAATTTGCGTCGTGAGAACGATTTGAGCAACTATGTCGACAGCTTTGATTGATTATGCGATGACGATTCAGCATAGGACGGCCAATTGCCTCTCTCGGTGCAACACTGGTCGATCGTACGAATGTTGGTACCATATCTTTGATGACTTGCACTTGTGTTTGTTTGACAAACAAGTTTTTGTCTTCCATATGATTCTTCTTTCTTCCTTGTTTCATACGTAGGTATTTGAAAACATACGATGTTGTTCGATTTCACCAAGCGTGATTATTAATAATTAATTTGTTGCCTGAAGGTGTACTAGAATAGGAGAGTGAGTGATTGCTCATGCCGTTAGTTGACCAGTGTTCAAAGCCCCGTATCGGACGAATTTAATATTTTGCTCGTCGTGTGGAATGAATGCTGTTATCGCTCGATCGGAAGGGGAAGGGCATCCAAGTCGACATGCGTGCATTCATTCCGGGTCCGGCCGCCGAGGGTGCTGCTGTAGTCTCCGGGGAAGCAAACAAGGTCGGCTAATGCGGCGCATAATAGAGCCGAAGAAGCGGCGCCGGTGAACAGTCGCGCTGCGCTGGTTGGTGCCACGACGGATGCTAAGCCGCCGAGCCTATTCTCTGCTCGGCGCAATTCCCGTTCCACTTGCCCACAGCTAATCAGCGTTGACTGACGCGAAGAAGTGCTGTTCCTCTGCGCGACGGCGGCGGTCAACAAGCGTTTTATCAGCGTGGTGCTGGGTGAGCAGGTTTCACTGGCGCAGCAGTCCGTCTGGTCGTCATCTGGGGAGCACGACGGCCGTTTATTTGCCGTCGTCGGTGGGAGAGTGTCGTATAGCGACGCTAGACGGCGGCGCTGCGTCTGTGCAACCATGGGTCATTATTGAGCCGTTGTGGCGGAAGCGTCAGTTGACAATTCGCCATTCAACTGTGCCAGCTTATTGATTCCGCATGCGTACCTTCGAACACAAACGTATTTACCCGACCGAAGTGTTTCGGTAACAAGGTCGTTACACTCGTGATCGGATTCGCACGTTTTCTGATCGAAAAATCAAGAATGGAAATTGCGATTTAGTCGAATTCAATTCGCCGCGAGTGTCACCGAGACAATGCAATTGACGGCGACGATGTTGCAGCGTCTGTTGAGGCGTTGGCGGGGTCGACAAATTCAAGCGATTGTTTGGGTCGATAGAGTGGGACCGACCGCCGCCAGTCGGCCGAGGCGTCGTCGTCAGCGATGAGATTGTGGTTCAGTTGGGGCGGCGGCGTATGACTGACGCGCGCTCGTAGTAAACAGATGGGGCGCATTGGACGCTTGATGCTGGCGGGACGGGGCTCGCTTGGTTTTTCGATCTGGGGGCGCCCTGTTGCTCCCCCAGTGCGCCGCGGAATGGACAATCGGCCTTGTTGGCTGGGATTTGGTGGCCTTGGCGCCATAAATTCGCCGACTGCGTTGCTATCAGTCGGGAGACGCCGGCGGCAATCATTCTCCTTTCCCCGATTCGTTCGCGTACCGTCGTCCGCCATCGCCCGTGCCGCGCGCTTGTTACGGCCATTCGTCAGTCAGACGCGTATAAGACCGGTGTGGTTTTTCATCTAGCTCCTCTCTCTAGACAGCGCCGTCTACAGACGAAAAACAGTCGGCCAGGCGGTCCGCGCGGTATGAGGAGTTGTCGACCGACCGAGTGGCGTAACGATTGCTGACCGCGCTACCTGCTTGCTTTCGCGCCACGTGTAAATATAGGCAGGTTAGACGGGACGGCAAACAGACTGGATCTTTTGTCGTTGGATCACTGCGACGTCGTCGGTTTCACTTGTTGTTCCGCTTTGGCGCGCGCGATAAGATTATCATCGCAGTTCTGTGGTGTCTTAGGCGCATCTGTCGCCTTCCTTCTACTAGAAGCAAGTCGAAGCAGACGTCACTCAGTGGTGGACTCGGAACGTCATCGGCTTCTGCGGGCATCGATTGTTGCCAGCAGGAACAAAGGAAACAGCAGATGGCAGCGAGTTTGCGACCACCGATTGCCATCAAAATTCAGCCGCACATGCACCATAGCAATGGTCATCATCCCAGCCCGCCGAGTCCGCTTGCTCGCACTTCGGCTGCGGTTAGCCAGAAGAACATGTACGCCCGGCACAGCGCCGACGAGGACGCCTCCCCGATCAGTTCCTCTCCGGCGCAAGTTCGCATACGCCACTCGGGAGCCGCCACCCCACCTGCTGCCGTCTCATCCGGCCGACGCAACTCCCTCCTCGACGGCATCAAGGAGATGATGGGCCGACCGCGCAGTGGGTCCGCCGGTGTCAACACGATCACGAGCGCACGTCGAACGGTGCTCGAGAAACGCGCACGGCAGATGGTCAAGGTACAAGTCAATGGCTGCACTGTGTCGTCTGTGTACGATCTGCGGGAAAAAAATGAAAATGGCGGCGACTTTTACGACGACGAATTTGCATTTCGACGCCCGCGCAGCAATAGTTCGGTAGGCAATCTACACGACATCCCGCATACATCGCTGGTGATTGCCATGGTTTCAGGATTTTCTGATTTTACGCAAGACCTCCCGTCCGCTGTCTGTGGACGTCGTCGGCTTGGTCGGTAAGTGGATAGCGGTCAATGGCTCAGTGTAAAGCCGCGTTTACAATGCGCCCGCAATCCAGCAAATCAGGAGACCAGCAAACCAGCAAACATAAAGTCTGTTACGCTAGACATTTTGCTGGATTGCGGATTTGGTGGATGGCTGGTTGCTGGTTTGCGGGAGCATTGTATCAATATTTTGTACTGGGTAAAGAAAAACGGGAAGGTGACACCGTAACCTGTCAGGGAAAGAAAAGCATAAATTCACACAATCGTTGAGGGATTCAGTTAGTTTATGTTTTACACCTCAGCGATACTCAGCAAACACAAGTTTGCGTCAATGATGAGCGCCTGAGACAAAATCATTTTATTTGTCCTTATTTTCGTTTCAAGACCAAACCCCAGTTTTCTTCTTTACCGATGGCCAAATTTGGACTATAAACGCGGCTTAAAATGTAAAATGATTGTTTCCTTGACGTGCTGCTTGCAGACAAAGAGGACGACCCCTACCGGCAGTATCTGAAAGCGATCACCTGCTACGATCTGGCGCCGTACGCCGGCACTGTTATTATGCTCGATTCAGGGATTACAGTTAGTGACCATTATTTTATTTTTCAACACTATATTTAGCCATTTGTTTTCGGTACACAAAGCGTTTCTGGCGCTGACTGATGCCGCTCACCCTGCGGCGCTGGTCTGGGACGCCGCACGCAATCGCGTCGTTCATTTGGTGACGCAAACGGACTTCCTCAGCGTTCTGCTAGATGCCGGCCCTGATGTACATGTCAAGACACTGGATCAGTGCTTCCAGAACGAAAGCATGAATGGTCGAACGGTTATCACGGCACCGGCAACATTGAGGTTAATTGCAATCAATGATTCTGTCGTTCACAGACAACGAACCGACACGATTTAGGTTACTAGACGTGGCGGAGCTATTCTGTCAGCAGCGCGTTCATCGCATTCCTGTCACCCAAGCCGAAACGCCGGGTAATGACGTGCTATTCCTGATCACGCTGAAACGCATTCTTCAAGCTGTTCACAAACAGGTGCGTAATTCGATTGCGCGCTTAGCGGCGCGGCGCCGTGCCAATCTCATTAATTGTTGTGTTTCAGCATCGATCGGTTCACTTCGCTCCGTGGATGGGACGATCGGTGGCGAAAGCGGGAGTCGGCAAGTGGCAGGACTTGCGAACGGTAGGGCGTTGAGACAATTCGCAATAAACCGAATGAGCAATTGCGCGGACGATTGATGGGCGTCAGTTGCGCATTGACGGCGTCCCTTCGATTCCGCCAGTGTTGTCGAGCAACACACCGCCGTAAACATCAACATACTCTCGTGCACGCTGCAATTAACCATCAATCTCACCATTATTAATAAACACTATTTCCGTGATGCGGGAGGCAGTTGGATATTTTTAGTCCACGTCGCTCGTTAATGGATACCCGTGTCGCGTCCTGCGCTTGGTTCGCTAGCCAAACCAACCACGAACGCAAACAAAAAAAACGTCAATAGTGCTACCGGAGTGCTTGTAAATATCGAGTAAATATGATACTATTGACATAGGTGTACCTGGGGAAGTTGGCGGGGGGTTACTCTCCCAAAACCGGTCCAGAGTGAGCAACAGAGTTTTGAGATCCTCCTCTACAATCGGCCGAAGGACAAAAAAAGGTATTTTGGCGCGAAAATTTAAATTTTAGTACTGAAATTGGAATTCCCGCTAGGTCCTGACACGAAATACTGTAGATACTGTAGATAGACACGAAATACTGTAGGCAAATTTGAGATCCCTGAAATTTCGGGAAAAAAATTTGCGATTACCCGAGTACATCTATGACTATTGAGTGACTGAATACAGTCAACATCGTATATATCGACACTCCAGGGACCGGTCAAAAAATATCGATATAGGCGAATGTCGATATATGAAAATATCGATATTTCTGATCAATGATGTAATTCGTGACACACGGTCGATATATCAGGTATAATAGGCGACTGTCATCGTCTTAGAACCAAATTAGCAGCAAACAATGAAGAAAAGACTGCTATTGTTTGACTTTTTGAGCACTTTTTGTCCCAAAAATATCTCTTTTTGTCACAAAACGTCGAGTGTCGATATATAAAAAGTTAATTAGTGACAGATTGCGCTTTGGGACTGGCCAATCATGTCGATATAGGCGAATTGTTGATATATGCGATGTCGATATATGAGTTGTTTCCCCTGTACAAAACATAGGCAGAAAAGTTGGGACCGGCCGTATATGTCGATATAGGCGAATTGTCGATATATGTGATGTCGATATATGCGATGTTGACTGTAGTACCGCGGTCATTACAGGTCACCAAAGATTGTTCACTGCGCGACGCCGTGCACTTGCTAGTCTCCGAGGGCCTGTCGAGCGTGCCTGTGGTGGAGCGCGTCAACTCGCTGAAGCCGACAGACGTGCTGTGCAAAGCCGACGTGGTGCGGCTGCTCGCAACGTCGAAGATGGAGCATCCTACCGATCTGTACGCGACGATCATGGCGTCGACGGTGCAGTCGGCGCTCGACAGTCGCGACCCTCACGACAACATCGACCCGCCCTTCTGCTCGTTCAAGGACAGTGTCGTCAGCGTCATCGACAAAAACCTTGCACACAAAGACTTTCGATGCATTTTCGCGCTGGACGACGCCGGCAGACTGATGGGGGCCATCTCCGTCTCCGACCTGATGAGACACGTGATGACGCAACGCCTCAGCCCGCCACTCACTAACTAGCTCTGCGCGTCTCCACGCAATGTATTCCCCCATCACTTCTTCCCTTCTTCTGTGATAAGTCACGTAGTTCTGTTTTGAGCAACCGGTTTTCTTTTCATATCATACGTGGTTGAGTTGAGCTGTTCCATCGTCATCATCCCTTTTCTTCTTCATGTTTCCTGACTGAGATTCTTGCTGCTCTATTAATTTCCTCCCACGCGAATATACTCGTAATTTCGAGAGAGTCAACCACAAATTGAGGTCGTTCAAACAGAAAGAATGATGTTCATGAGACAAACGTTTTACTGATTGAGTATCATTCATTTATAAGATTAAAATCCATTTTCTGTAATATATCCCACAACGATTTTGGTCGCAACGTTTTAGGTGTATGGTGAGTCTTCAAAATATTAAGAATTACGGAATTACGAGTATAAATATAAAGTATAAATGACCGATGAAAAAGGCACTTGTTGTTGTCGATGCTTGCTGATTATACGTGTGACAGTTTTGTTTAAATGGTACGAAGTACAAACTTTTTCAACTTTTTATCATTGCTCGATTCAGTTCCACGAAGCTGTCAACAAATGACAACAAAACTTTCTCCCCCCGAACAGTCGAGACAGAACATTGTATGTACTCTCGTAAATGTAGGATCCCCATGTGATCAACAGAGAATACGGGTAGCAGCGGCGGTCTCATGAGCGCAAAATAAGACCGTGTAAGCAAGCGCTCTCATCATTGTCTGGTCATCAACCTGCCCGCAACGCAAAATGCACGAATAACTGAAAACAACAACAAGTATGTGGATGATACGGTCGGAAGGGCGGTGATGCTGTGCGCAGAGACAAGCAATTTCCATTAATGTGAGACGTCGGCGTGGATGAATCGCGGCGCCGACGAGGGCAAAAGAAGAGGTAACAACGCCGTTGCTTCATGATCACGAAGCGCAACACGCATGGATTACTGTAGATGTGGGCGCAGAGACAGAGTAACGAGCACTGAGCGCTACGCTGCGAAGTTGCTGACTAGGCTACGGCATAACAAAACGAGAAAGCGAAAACACCGTTCAAAAACACAGGAGCAAAGCAGCATCGAGATACCGCGGAAACCACGCAAACTACCAACGCTACTCACTGCACTGCTTTCTTTATCTACGTCTAGGCACCACGGCAGACAGTCGAAAAACGATTAGAGACGCAATTAGTTCGATTATAGCTAACAATCTCTGCACACGGCAACTGAGCCACAGTCCATCAGCCACCGTATTTGTCCACTACAAAAGTTGTAACCTAAGCAGTAAACGAAAATACACTAACAATTGCGCGTAATGCCACGAATACGCGGAGCTAAGGCGGGGATAATCGCAAAAGAATTGGTGAATGGACGCAATGGTAGAGAAATGAACAGAAAAGCAGAAACAAACGAGGGCGATCGCTTCGAGAGACGAAGACTGTGGGGTCAACAATCCGATTATTCCAACGAGCGCCGACCACTGAGAGAGAGAGAGACACAGAGACGAGTGATCGATCAAACAAACAAACAACGGGGCGGTCCAACCGATCGCAACGACCGTCAACACAATACAAAATTGCAATCGTCGGCACTTCCGGCCGCAGTTCTACTGGGCGCCCAGCTCGGGGAAGCTGTCGCTCGTCATCACGAACGCGTCGTTGCCTCGTCGGCCGCGACCGCTGCTCACTTCCGCCGGCGGCGCACCCGGGCCAGCGTCCTCGCGTCCTGCAAAGCAGTTGGTCACAAGCGTCCATAGATAGGGTCTTTTGTTGCGTACTCTTCAGGAGCACCCAAAAAGTACTCGTAAAGGTCAACCTACTCCTTTGTACTACTTTATCAACTAAACTGTCAAAATATTTGCTTGCGGGGCCAAAAAAACGACAAAATTTTTTGCCTGCGGCACAAAAGTTTGCGTCATGCCCAAAAATTTGGCTTGTTTCCAGGTGTAATCTTTTGGCAATTTGGAAATCTGGCAACCTTGTCCATAGACAACAAAAAGGTTCAATTAGGCTCTTCACAGCATCGAAGTTTGAACAACTAACTCAGATCACTACAGTAATCTTATATGCTTCAACACACTGACACACGAAGTATCGATCGCAG
>JAQGCX010000426.1:0-17123 GCA_034700205.1 Plectus parietinus | reverse complement strand
TGCAAAGTTAGGTAATTTTATGCAAATTTATGCAAATTTTTAGGCCAACGCTATGTTAACCCCCCCCCCCCCCCAACTTTTCAACCCGAACACACCTCTGATCCTACCGTACTCATATCTAAGGGTAAAAAAAATAAAAAAATATGAATCTATAGACCTTGACAAACTCTATAAGTAGAACAAAAACAGGCGTGGAATTCGTCACATTTGAAAAAAAAAAATTGAAAAGATGTGAGGCAAGAAAACACGTAATTTCGCGTTGAGACCTTTGCAGCGAGTCAGGGGTAATTTATTTCAAAAATCTGAGGCTGCCAATCGAAAGAGGATGAAAAGATGGTCTGGGAACTCAGCTTTCAGTTTTCAATACATAACGGCTGAGAAAATATACGACCGCGCTTGCGACACTCAAATTCTTCACATTTTCATTTTCGCGCCATTTTTGCGTGTCCTTTGCTAGGCAACCAAAACGTTTTTGGCAAAATCTTCCAGGCAAAGTTCTTAAAGCCATGTTAACTTACTTTTGACAAATTTTGTTAAATTCGATTTTTCGGTTTACTTCCTGATCCTCGATCCTTACGCAACGCAACGCCTCTTAAGACACGATTTTTCTATGTACCAAGCTTGGCTTGACACAGTTTGCAAAATGTTTTCCGATTTCGCAAAAATTCATGTATATGAAGTGTAATGAAGTGAGGTTTAAAGTGAAATTTCAACCACCAGTACCTCTCTATATAACCCTGTCTAGATAAAATTTTTTATGTTGATCCCTAGCACCAGCGTTGTTATCTTTCAATTCGTGTGCGAAGTTGTGAAAACGTGATTTTCGGAAAAGAGAAAATGAACTGCACGAAATTCACGTTTTCACAACTTCGCCCACGAATTGAAAGAAAACGACGCTGGTGCTACTGATAAACATAAATTTTTCCCTAGACAAGGTTATATAGAAAGGTATTTGTGATTGAAATTTCACTTTGATCCGTATTGTCTTTGTCGAGATATAGCTATAGCCTTCAGGCGTGAGTGCCCCGAAATGCAACTTTTGATGAAACCGTTCAATAGAAAAAAACATGGGCTTTTATTCTAGCAAGAACCCATACAGTAAACTAGAATGTGCAACTCCGCTCAGTACTTAAGCGATCCAACTTTGATGATGATTTACGAATTGAAAACATGCGTATATTGCAATAAAATTTATATGATTAAAATCTCCGTATTCTTATCTATATTTCTGTATATTTACTTTGCGGATTCATTTACTCTGCGACGAGAACAACTTGGTTGAAAGTTGCGCCTTCGACGCGCGTTTGTGTGGACGCGTGACATGCTTGACGCGTCTTTCCCCAATCGTCCGCGTATATACGCGGATACGCGCAAATCCGCGTATATATGCGGACGTCCGCGTATATACGCGGATTTCAGCCGGCCGCGTATGACAGAAAATACCGGCGTCGACGTTTGCGTCACCGCGCGCATTTCAAACACATGGATTCAGAAAGCAAAAATTAAGCAAAATGAGTTCAAATTACATCAGTTTGATTCTATAATTATTTTATGACCTTTAGCAACACTATTATGAAAAATATCGCTTTTTAAATGAGAAAAACTTGTTCAGGATAAACATTCTTCCATGTGTTTGAAATACGCGCGGTGACGCAAACGTCGACGCCGGTATTTTCTTCTTTGGCTAGGGGGCCAATTATCCCATTAATCCTACCCTAATTCTTAACCTTTTCTACCGTAAAAAAGCAATTAGTCAAACTTGAAGCAATATAGCTATTTTTCTTACCTCCATGCCAAATCGTTGACGCAATTCGTCCACAGAAATTCCGAGTCTCTGAATTTCTTTCTCAAAAAGCAAAACCGCCTCGTACAAGTAAACGATGCGTTTGGCGCAGTGGTTAATAAAGTTGGTAAAGTCATCACTGGATGAGAGAATGGTTATCATATAAGACATTAAAGAGTTGTTTCTCGTTATGACCATTGCTAATTCGTACGCTTCTTTATTTCCATCCGCTGTGCTCGTCGTCACGGTTTCAAGATAAGTAGCAGCTGATAAAAATAAGTGAGTCACGGAAAGAAGCGCATTTGTCCAGCTTTGGTTCATTAAAATGTCCTTTGTCAAATTTCTCTGGTTAAAAATTTGACGTATGGCGGATTCATAATTTTTAGTCTTCCGATCGTCTAATTCTCCATGGCGCAGTGTTATGCAAACTGTGGAAATGGGCAGCCTTATTGGCTGGCTTAACATCAGTGTCAATTCTGATATTGTATTATGTTGTTGATATCGCTGCACGATAGGAATAACCATTATCGTTGTTAAATATCCTAAATATATACTGACAGTAAATTTCAAAATAATTGAGAATGCCCATTGAATTTTACGGGCACTTGTCCAATTGGTGCTGTCCAAATTGAAGATGACTGCTGAAAAATAATGAAAAATATCCCATGCTTTTTCAGTGAGAGTTCTGGTTGTGCTTAATTGTTGCACAGGCTGGAGTTCCATAACTGCTATTTCCGATTGAGCAGCCAGTTTTTTGGCTCTGAGTTTTGGCAGCAAAAAGATGCAAACTGCAGTTGTTAATATATATGCGTCATTCAATAAACCGAGCAAACTGTACCCAAGAAATAAACCAATGACGCCACCAATGACTCCCAAAAAATTTGTGAACGTCCATTGCAATGTTTCTTCATAAATTGGATAGTTCAGGTTTAAAAAATACATTGTAATTACAGTCTGATTGCAGTCCAACAATTTGTAACATTTTTCGTGAGTATAAGGTACTCTAACGCTGACCCTTTTGCATGGTTTCAAACAATGGTTGTAGCACAGTTCTTCGTCCTTCCACACCCGCTTACTTTTCAGTATTTTATCTTCATTCATCAAACACGAAGTGTATTGCTTCATATTGCATGTGTTTTCAAACGGTATCTGGAAAAACGTGAAAAACTCTGAACGCTCGTGGATAAACGATTGAACATGAAAAATGTAAACATGAAAAATAATGCGACATCGAAAAAATTAAAATTAGAAACCACTGAAACTTAAATTATTATGAGCAGTAATATTTCTGTATTAGTATCAGAGTGTCAGAATGTTGATGCAAATGTACAAATATTAAATTTTGTTCTACTAGATATGAAGTCCAAAATCGACCATTGTTTCAACTTATGTTGATAATGTCACGAAGTTCTCCAAATAAACCAATTACCTACTTCGTTTTTGTTATGCATTCCAGGTGAGACCGGCTTAACTATGGGACTGATGACTTCTAGCTCACAATCACAATCATTATCATCCCTAAATGATTTATGATAATAGGTACACAAAATCCTACATCATTCTCTATCCAAGAAGTTTAAGCTCGACTCAAACCGCAGCTTGACGCACCACCAAGTGAGGTGTATCATGGCGACCCCTCTTGATGGCGCGTCAAGCGGCGAGAGCTCGTTTTCAGATTTCATGTACCTATTATCATAAATCATTTAAAGAATTAATGATAATGATAGGTATATGATACTGATTTCATTATCGTTAATTACAACAATTAGTGATAACATATCATTATCATTATCACTATCATTCTCATTCTCATTAGTTATCAACTTATCACTGCCTCGGACCCGACCTAGAGGTGTGGTTCCAACTAAAAGTGTCGGTGCCCAAATCAGCATTAAACAGACTTGTGATTGAAGTTTTGGCCAAGAAGTAGGCGTACAATTGCAAATATTTTGAATTGATTTAATCCGACATTTAGCTTGACAGTCTTCAAAAGTTCCTTCAATGCTGCATCGTATTTCATTATTAAAATTGGGAAGTGTCCGGAATTCAGTCAAGCTAATAGACAGTACTGTTTCTTGTCCAATTGAAGCCCAAGAAACCGACTCAGATCGCTCAGTAAAAGGATCTTTGACATAATTTCGGTTAAGAAAATCAATAAATATGTAACCTCGATTAGTACCAGTGGAATTTGCGTTAGGCTGATGAATTTCATCTGCAAAAATTGAAATGCCACTGCTCGCATATAGCCGAGTCTGATCAAACGCCATTTGGAAGCAAACTTGTGTCTCGTCGATGTATTTAATATTGCCGATTTCTGTATGTGTGATATTCCCAAAGGTGCTGATTTCAGCAGAAAGTGAATAATGTTCAGCTACTTGGCGGCCAAAATTTATCCGCAATTCGTTAACTGAAACTTTCATTTCCAACATAGTCGATTCAAGAAGTCGCATTTCATCAAACAAATCTCTGTAACTTGGATCTGTTCCATGGCATCGAGATGATGGGAAAGTTTCACAATTTGACACTTGTGTTAGGTATATTTGAACTACACTTAGTACAAAAGTGTTCCATTTGTTGTTCTTGATAATATTGAACGCATCCTTTTTCTTGACATAATCGTCAAAATGTTTATCTTTATCTAGCAGTTCTCCAAACGCAAGTGGCAGGCAAAGGGTAAAAGGGGGAAACATTGCAGTCATATTGAACATGACGTTCGAATTCGTCACAGTTGGATGCTTTTTATACTCAGTAATTAATTGAGCAACGACTGCTATAGAAACAACAGTTAATGTGACACAAATAAGCACCCATGCAATTCTTCCGATAATTAATAAAACTTTCATTGCAAAAGATTGTTGTGTTGCTTCAAAATCCTTCATTTTCATTCTTTTTATCAATGAATTTAAGAAAGTAGGCAGCCATTTTTCTTTTCCTTGTCTGAAAGACTCTTTCTCATCGTCAAAATCAAATTGTTTGTTTGTAAGCAAATATACTTCCAATGTATAGATTTACTCAGTTTGGCTCAACCCAGGATCATCTTTGCCCAGATTTTAACCTAAGTCGAAGGTCGAAATAAATTTTAAAATTTTGAATTTCGCGCCAAAAATTTCGGCTGTCAATTTCTTGCAGAACGCGTAACAGACTCTCTCAGACTCATACCTGTAACGCTGGTCCGAGGCTGGCTACACTCCGACCGGCGACTGGGGGGGGGGGAGGTCGCCAAAAGTACGGTACTTCGTGTCGGGATTTTGGCGCACAATTCAAAAATTCAAATTTTTTTGCGGCCTTCGGCCGCAATCAAAGGGGGGACCCTTACAATTTTTCGACCGCCTTCGGTGTAGCTAGCTACATACGGGGTCCGGCCAGGGGGGGGCCTGTATGTAGCTAGGTCCCCCCCGGTTACAGGTATGTTACATGTCTAAACAGAGCAAGACGAAACGAACCGACAAGTGAAGGATCGGAATCAACAGCTTTCGCATTGGAAATGATAGACAGTGTCGCCTCCAACCCGTCATTCACTGAGCGCACAGTGTCTCGCCAAGCATTTGGCATCTTTCCGCAAGGCAACAGTTTCTGCAAGGTCCTTCCAGTTGATCAGCAGAATTATTGAACAGAATGTTTACCAAAACAAATATCTTGGCGTTCGGTTGCTTGGCGGAAATTACTTGAGCGATTTTCTGGATAGCCGACAGAATGTCCGCGGAAGACGATCCATGATTGAATCCACCGGTGGAAACGACAATCACCTGGAACCGATGATTGAAAATGGTGGTCAGATATAGTCAACATTTTGTACGGGGTAAAGAGAAACGGGAGGTGACACCATAATCTGTCAAGGAAAGAAATTCATAAGCCTGTCCCCTCGTTGCGGGATTCAGTGAGTTTTTGTTTTACACCTCAGCGAGCTCAAGTTTGCGTCAATGATGAGCACCTGAGACAAAATCATTCATTTGTCATGATTTTTTGTTTCGAGACCAAACCTCCATTTTCTTCTTTACTGATGGCCAAATTTTGACTATAAACTATAGATGGGTTGGTGACTCATCAGTACCAGTACAAGTTCAAGCGTATTTGTGGTTTTCTCGAAAAAATTCGCGACAACCTGACATCGATCAGCGTAAAAGTTGTTCCTCTAATTGTCACGAGTATGTAAAAAAAATTCAGCAAATAACATTGCAGTTTCGCTGCGAAAATTTTCGGTCCTGCAATCGCAGTTTTCTGGAAGTTTCTGGCAGTTTCCAGCAGTGTTCTTGTAATTTTCAGGCTGTAGCGCAGCGAAACTGCAATGTTATTTGCTGAAATTTTTTTACATGCTCGTGACAATTAGAGGAACAACTTTTACGCTGGTCGATGTCAGGTTGTCGCGCATTTTTTCGAGAAAACCACAAATAAGTTTGAACTTATATTTGAACTTGTACTGGTACTGATGAGTCACCAACCCATCTATACTATAAACGACCCAAAGAATGCACCTTTGGCTCGATGTTGTCGAGTTCGCCATTTTCGATTCGCCACAGTAAGTTCGATGTGCGATCGCCCAATGCGCCGAAGCAAAGACAGTGCAGCGGGGCGAACAATTCCTTGAAGATCTGCAATATCGTCGACATAAGCGGTCATCAAAACGAGCGGCTCAGAGAAACTATAACCTCTGATTGTTCGAGCAATGCGATGTGGTCGTCCCCAATGAAGAGCACGTCTGCCTCCTTGTCCTTCGCTTCGGCAACGAACAACTCGTGCTGCAAACTTGTTAATTACGTACCACTACATATAAACAGCGCTGCTGTAGAAGAAATCAATGCAACTGCAAAATGGCACTGACCAGATCAATCCATCGGTTGTCGCCGAACAGATCCGATTTGGCTGTCGCCGTCGCGTCGCCCATCTTACTCGCGACTCTTCGCAAATTTTTTGAACAATTCTCGTCAAGAAAGATGGACGAGGTAATTTGCAGCCGGACACAAATGCCGCCGACGGCGCGCGTCTCTCGAGTCTTGAGTCACTCTGCTCGCGGCGAGCAGGCTATTATGCCTGCGAAAGCACGACACAACGCGCCACGCTCAACACCGTCAGCCTGGAATACAGGTTCTGTCAGGCGATCGCCGTCCCCGAACTGCACATCGACGTCGAAGATGTCGCAGTCCACGATCGTCACCTTGGTCAACTTCCTGCCTGTCACGCAAGAAGTGCTCATACAATGCGTGTGGCCATTCCATATTTCTTGTTGATCCAATGAGGAAGCGGGATTCAGGCATCGGCGAGACGATTACGGTAGACGGAAACAAATCGGCGGGCCGCGGAATCGGATCGAATTTGTTCGGATCAGCGACGAAGCAAACCTTCAATTTCTTGGAAAATAACCTTGTTCCGATGATCAGAATGCAGCCTACGGAAGTGAGTGGAAACAGCCAGGATGATTGGACTATTCGAGAGAAGTTGACTTTCGTCTCTTATTTGGAAAAGAACGCCAACTACGATTGGTATGACGTTTTTGTGTCGCGTTCTAGCGGCATCGATTGCTTTCAGGAATATGGTCGCTAAATTCATGACAAAAAACAACAATGCGAATCGTCCTTCGGATTTCTTCACAGCCAGGGTGAGCCGCGTGCGTGAGAGATTGGCTGTATCGATGACGATTTCAGCTGTGCGCGGCGCAATTCGAAACGCTGCTTGGAAAGGATGGTCAGCGCCAGAAACGCGGCTTGGGCATCGACCGGTCGACTCAACTGCGACAACTTGTCGTACATTTCACCACCGAAATGATGGAAGAAACGCAATCGGCGAAACAGCAGCAGAATCAGGATGTCAGTCGAGTCTACTGTTCGATGAATCGCGCTCAAGTGTGCGTTTCAGTTTCGCAGAATCAGAAAAGAGCTGGACAGTTTGCTGAGCGGGCAGATCAATCCTGATCAGATACAGCTGATGGTGGAGCGAGCAAGAGCGTACGATGAAATGATTGTGTGCTGGACCAAAATACTGCTTTCAGCGAAGACAAGGAATTAGGTTTGCGCGATGACGATCCGCTCTTTCAAGACATCAACCGTCGTCTCCACCAAATGAAATGGGAAGGCAAAGGAGGCATCTGGGATTCAATGCGACCGCCGATCACGCCGGCCGTATCCTCGCAGTCGTCGAGCGATTCCACCGCTTCTGCAACTCCAGCGCCTGTGGCAACCATCGCTCCCATCGAGCCCGATGAAGATTTACCTTTAGCTGCACTTCTTCCCTCACCTGTTGCGCCCGCGGCTCCCCCCGTCGTTAATGTAGCATTTATTTGCTTCTCAATCGCTTCGGTAGTAATGAGCACGTTTAGGAAATGAAAACGCCTTTGAAATCTCATCAACGATCGCCTCGCATTTCGCCGCGCAAATCTGCAGTTGAAGGCCGCCGTTTGACCGGGGATTGTTCGCTTTACATTTGTTCTTTCGGATCGGTGATATGTTATTTGTTCGCTTTCAGCGTCAGTGCAAAAGAATAGTTCGTCATTGGAGGGTTCGGTTCCGTCCAGACAAACGCGACGACGGTCATCGACAGTGTCTTCGTCTGAAGTGGGGAGTCCGACCGACTCGGAACCGTTGGCGAAACTGCGATCGACTCGTCAGTCGGAGACGAAGGTGGCCGACGAAACGCCGTCAACTCCGCGAACGTCGGCTCGTGCGACCCCGCGGTCTTCTCGCGCTTCCAGTCCGCATCACGTATGTATCACTCGTGTTTACCGGTCGAATGTGCCTTTTTTTTTTCTCCCAGAGGGGGCATTGCACTACCGGCAGTGTTGCTAATAGTAATATTACTTAACTTTTTACTATAGTTAAGTGATATGTAACATTTTCCTAACGAACTTGTTTCCGCTGCAGTCAACTGCGGCTAAGACGGAGGAAGGTGATGCTGCGTCGTCGGAACCGAAGGAGATGGCGGATCCAGTCACGCCCGACTACAAACAGTGGAAGTCGATGATGTTGACTGCGTGGAGGGTAACAGCTGTTCATTTAATCTTCTGAACGTGGGAGTTATTAGGATGTGTATTGATTGCAGAGTGTTTCTGGACATCGACACGCAGGCATCTTTTCGCAGGCCGTGTCCGACAAGGAAGCTCGTGGCTACACGAAAACCGTGAAACAGTATGAGCCCATCACAGCTTTGTAAATACCGTATTTCTTCTAATAGGACGACAGTCGCCCTATTTTTTGATCCATCGCTAGGGGGTCGCACTATTAGAGGGTCGCCTTACATTTCCATCCCTGTATTGCTAGTTTAAAAGTCGCAAAATGCTTCGTTTTTATCTATATTTGCGTCAACACTGCTCCTATTTCATCAAATCTTGCACCAATTATAAGTCAAAATGAGACATTTGACGTAATAACGTTGATAACACGAAAAAAACGACCGCTTCGGACTGCTTTTATTACCGTACCCTCATACTACTGTTGGAGGGAGGTCGCGCTACTAGAGAGGGTCGCCCTATATTTCGATCCGTCGCTAGGGGGTCGCACTATTAGAGAGGGTCGCCCTATTAGAAGGGTCGCCATATTAGTAGAATTACGGTATATGACCGATGAATTTCAGGCCGATGGATCTCGCAAAACTGAAGAAACAGGTGGAGAATGGCGAGGTGCGGACGACGGCCGAGTTCAAACGCCGTCTGTTGCTCATGTTCGCCAACGCCGTCATGTACAACAGCACCGGCCATGACGTGAACATTTACGCCAAGGAAATGGCACACGACTCGATGAGTTTGCTCAACGTTAGTTGTTCAATTTTCACACTCTTGCACAGCTGTCCTGATTTTAGGAGGTCATGGATCCCAATGGCAGTGCGACGAACACAGCGGAAGCCGCGAAAATGCGACGCGTCGGCCGTGGTTCAGAGTCTGGGGTCAGTACAAATGTTTGCTGGATTGTTTACACAAGTCTGATCGTTTTAGCGCAGTCTTCGAAGTCTGTAAATCAGCAAGTACGATAAACAGCATCGACCGTTTGCACAATGATGTTTTCGAAACGCATTGGCTGTTGTTGACTGTCACATTTTACACTGTTTATTGTATGAGATGATGCAAATACATTGGGTTTTGATTCTGAATAGTCGGATTGCACAAAGCAGCACATATAGATCGAAATCATCAACGTCAACGAACGCTGGTTAAGGGCTGGGTATACTTCAAACGGCCCGTTTTGCGACCAATTACCAAGAATAAATATTGCGTGATCAAGAAAATATATAATTCATTCTTGGTAATTGGTTGGCAAAACGGACCGTTTAAGACGGGCCGTTGGAAGTATGCCCAGCCCCAGGGCCGGATTATGGGGATCGGGGGCCCCTAGGCTGAAGGGAGGATTCTAGGGCCCCCCGGTCTCTGGAGGGCCTCCTGGTCAGGTCATGGGGCCCTCTTCAGTACTGGATCAGGGCCCTAGGCTTCAGCCTATCTAGCCTCTACTATAATCCGGCCCTGCCCAGCCTTTAAGCTTGAGAAAAATTTGCAGCGACTGCACGACTGCGATGCCCGTATGTTCGGACCGTGTTAGACTTGCTTGGTCTCGCCAAGTCCGGGTCAAATAAATTACGGTAATGTGCAATGTCATTCCGCAACGCGCGCCGCCGTCCTTGTTCGCGAATAGTGATTTCAGTTTTGCTGAATGCTGTGATCGGTCGTGAACTCTATTTCATCAATATTTTCTTCTCTTTTACGATAGAAACCGTTTTTCTTATCTTTTCTGCGGTATCGTTTGTTTGAAATGCAGTCAAAATGATTTTGGCTTTCAGAAATCTCATTCAGCTAAGTTCGCGCTTTTTACCGACTTGAAACTGATCTGCGAGTAAAAATGGCTGACGATCTGGGATTGACCGAAGTCGGCGATGGTCGTCTTTTCAAGATGGAAGTCGACTACGAGTCGCAGGTGGACCTGGCGATACCGAAGGCTGAGGTGATCGTCAAAGAGGTAGGTGAATTAGTTTGCAGAACTTCTCACATGATTGTACTTTTAGACTGGAAAGTTGGCGGAAGCGTTGGACTCGTTGTACGCGCTGGAGAAACAGACTCGTCTGGGCGCCGACATGAAGTCCAACGCGAAAATTCTGCAGGCGATGGTGCGCTTGTGTTTCGAAGTGGGCGACTGGACCCTGCTCAACGAGACCATCATCACCCTCTCCAAGAAACGTTCTCTCATCAAGCAGGTAACTCGACACATACGTTTTGGTTTACTTTGCAGTCAGTTTCATTTAATAAATCACCTTTGTGGTCGAATGCCAGTTTTTCATTGTGAAAGGGCTAACCAGAGATTTATATTACAACAGTTGACTAAAACGCAAGAACAGTTAATACTAAGATATCTCTGGCCAGCTACCCTTTTCGGGTTTGAAACTGTCTCAGAATCATTGACTCTTTCGTGTTCAAACACATGTTAATAAGGCCAGAGCATAGTTTGAAACATAAAACAACAGGTTTTTGGCACATAAATGCATTTTACTTTAAAAAACATTTTATCGCAACCTTAGCTAGTGGTTCTTGTTGTTGATTCCAACTGTTACATCCTATATCATCTTCGTCAATATTCAGCATTCCCCAGATATTTTTGCGCAAATCCCATCACCATATTGAAGTATGATGCGTTATCAGTGAAAAGTGCAGATCTTTGGAAATATAACCCATTGTATGCTGTTGTGTTCAGGCGATTGCTCGAATGGTTCGAGAAGCGGTCGAATATGTCGACAAGGCGCCCAACGATGAGACGCAGCTCAAACTGATCGACACCATCCGAACGGTCACCGCCGGCAAGGTATATTCTGAAAAGTCGCTGTTCAACTAATTGAACCGATGCGTTTTGCAGATTTACGTTGAGGTGGAGAGAGCCAGACTCACCTACCGTCTGGTCAAACGCTTGGAGACAGAAAAGAAGGTCGATGAAGCGTGCAACATGCTTTTGGAGCTGCAGGTATGTTTTTATAATACTGGAACGAAGAATATAACAGACCACCATTTGAGGTCGAAACATACGGGTCGATGGAAATGAAGGAGAAGGTCGAGTACCTTCTGGAACAAATGCGTCTGTGTGTGGCGCGCAAGGACTTTATCCGCGCATCCATCATCGCCAACAAAATCTCGACGCGTTTCTTCGAAGACAAGTCAAACGAGGTGCTTATCGCTGTTGTTGGATGTGAACATAGCTGTAACCGGGGGGGGGACCTAGCTACATATTGGCCCCCCTGGCCGGACCCGTTATGTTGCTAGCTACATGCACCCCCCCCCCCTCGCGGTCGGACTGGACAAGCACTGGATAGAATGGCCCTCGACCGCGAAGCGACCGCTAACAGGTAAGGGTCCCCCCTTATCATTCGGCCGAAGGCCGAAAAAAAGGGAATTTTGAATTTCGTGCCAAAATCCCGACACGAAGTACCGTACCCGGCGACCCCCCCCTGGTCGCCAGCATGTATCTGATCTCGGAGCAGCGTTACAGGTATGGATGTGAAGGACCCATTTACGCGCTCAATTTCAGGTGCAACAGCTCAAGCTCAAGTTCTACCAGCTGATGATTGAAATCGGTCAGCACGAGTCTGCCTACTTGAACATTTGTCGCTACTACCGAGCTGTGTACGACACGCCCATCGTTCAGAACGATCCCGGCAAGCTTGAAGAGGTACAGACTATCGTTTGACTACCTTTCTGCTATGATCTTTGTTTCAGAGCTTGAAAAATGTCGTTCTGTACGTTTTGCTGGCGCCGCACGACAACGAACAGTCTGATATGCTGCACAGAATCAAGAAAATTCGCGAATTGGAGAAGGTCGTCGAATACAAGTATGTATTTATGTCTCAACCAAAAATCTGTCCAGGGGCACGTTCCAATCTATTGCTGGTAGATGTGCTTCACAGAAGTCCAATTAGATGCGATTTTATTTACTTATTTCTTGTTGGACACAGCAATAGCTGGTCATTTTCTCACTTTGTGGTCGGCGATGCGGTCGTGTGCTTTGTTCATTGCGTTGGGCGGTCTTGCCGTCGCGAAAACGTCGCCGGAATCTCCGTCGGATGGCGCCCCTGTCGACACCTGGACTCCGTGGATCGCGTTCCTCATCTTCGGCGCGGTCGCGCACATCTCTCTCTTCCTGATCGTCAACTTCGTCATGTGCATGTGCCGCTGCAAGGGAGGGCGGGAACTTCTGATTGAAGAACCCCTGATCTACGTTCCGGCAGTGCCAAAGCATCTCGAACGCCCGAATCCCAAGACGGCCGTGCAGGCGCAGGCGCCAGTCCAAGAGCAGATGAAGGCGGAGACGGCAGTGACGCTGTCGCTGGCGGTGACACCGGTCGCGTCGAGCACGCTCATGCCGCCCGAGCAGTCGTCAACATCGAGCAGCTCGTCGACCACGGCGCGTCCGGCCAACATCGATCTCAGCGACGCGCTCTTGCCCACGGCCAGCAGCAACGTCGAGCAGAGTGCGACGGGGAAGTCGGACACGAGCGTCCAGTGCAAGAAGCTGTTTCGACTCGGTCAGCAGCAGTCGACATCGACTTATTTGTCCCCCGCCTACGGCCGCCCGTGACTCCATCCTTATACTGTGCCAACTACTAATTGCGCTTACTGAATCGTGTCTCTCTATGCAGCTCTTGTCACAGTCAAATAACACCGATTCAAACCAGAACATTGCTTGTCGATCATCAGTTGCACCACTGCCCTTTTCCGGCTCGTTAGAACTCTTCAGAATTGCGGATTCCGCTGTGAAGTGATGGAAAAATGACCTTAAATTGTTTCGTTTAGAAAACTGTTGGATTTGTTCACGACGGAAGAGATCATCTCGTGGAAAGGGGACATGGTGGGTCGATTCGAGGCGTTGCTGCGCAAGGGGACTGCTTCTTCGCCTGCGACGGGCGTTTTCGACTCGAATACCGTGGGCGAGAAGCGCTGGGAAGACTTCCACGTCCGCGTCGGCGAACACGTACGACCGCTCGTTCATTCTTTCCTATACATAAGTCTTAACTGTTGCAGAACATTCGCATGGTCGCCAAGTACTACACGCAGATCACTTTCGACCGAATGGCGCAGCTGCTCGATTTCTCCGTCGATGTACGATCGTCTGCAATGTTTGCTATTTAATCTATTGATGTGCGTCTGTTGCAGAAGATGGAAGAGTTCCTGTGCAATTTGATCGTTACTGGCGTGATTCCCGGCGCCAAGGTGGACCGACCGGCCAGCGTCGTCGACTTCCGAGCGCGCAAAGCGCCCGTCGAGCACTTGGACGAGTGGGGCTCCTCCGTTCGCCAGCTCACCGACATCCTCAACAAAGTCAGCCACCAGATCTTGAAGGAAGAGATGGTGCACAAGCATCTCCATGCTCACTAGCTCTCTTCTAATGCGTTTTGCTGATACCTTTCTGTGTTGATCGTTTTGTTTTTTGACTCTGTTGTTTGCACATTTTAAAACGTAAAGTAAAACGGCAGTTTTCTCCAGCAATGCGTCATTTTGCCATCAGCGGTTGTCACTTGCCGTGTACGAATGTCGAGATTCGTTTCTTTGGCTATTTCGTCATCGCAAATTGAATCACTCTCTCCTGCAGTTTTTACGTAGCGGCGCCATCCGTCTAGACTATGTCCGATTCGGCTGAAGAAGTATGCTCGAGCGAGTCGAAGCGCGCCAGATTGGGTTCGTCGGCTGACGAAGACGACGATGTCGAGGAATTAAAAAGCTCAACGAGCGACTCAGTAGATGATGGACTGATGCTGGTGGAACCCACCAACTCTGCTGCCAGTTGCGCTTCGACGACTGTCGCCGACTCTACAGATGCCATCCCTGAACAGAGTGCGATCAAAGTACAGCAGCGACCTGCGTACGGCCCCGAACACTCGTTCCGTCGCGATCCGAACAAGTATCACTTGCTGATCGGCGTCACCGGGTCTGTGGCCACTATCAAGCTGATTGATCTCGTCTCCGATCTGTTCAGGTACCTTGATTGGTTCTATTGGCTGTTGTTCTCTGCGATTAATTACATGAATGGTGTGAGGGAATCATAGGTGCCCTTGAGATCCGAGGTTGGGGAGGGACTCGCAAGTACTAAGGTGCAAAATTCTAGGGGATTCGTAAATTTGCATAGGCAAAATTACGGTATTTTGGGGCGGGAAGTCAAATTTGCCCAAAATACCGTTTTTTTTAAGGGGATCGCAAAACTCCGCCCACTTAGGCTTAAGGGGTCAGTTCCCCTCCCAAGGGCACCTATGGAGGGAAGTGCAATCTGATTACATTCTCTTTCATTCCAGACAGGCGCCGCCAAATCGACTGGTCATTCGAATAGTGACCACTGAAGCGGCGAAACACTTCTTCGACGCCTCGCAGATTGAACTGCCGATCTACGACGACGCGGACGAGTGGAGCATGTGGCGCAACCGCGGCGACCCCGTGCTGCACGTCGAGTTGCGCAAGTGGGCGGACGCGATGGTGATCGCCCCGCTGGACGCGAACACGCTGGCAAAGATCGCGCTCGGTCTGTGCGACAATCTGCTGACGTCGGTGGTGCGCGCGTGGGATCCGCGCAAGACGCTCTACTTCGCCCCGGCCATGAACACGTACATGTGGGAGAACCCGCTGACATACAAGCACATGGAAACAGTCAAGGGTTTGCTCGGCTATCGCGAGATCCCGCCGGTCGAGAAGGAGCTCATGTGCGGCGACAAGGGGAACGGAGCGATGGCTCCGCCCGCCATGATCGCTTCGATCATCGCTAGCGATATCAAGAACAAGTTCGCGTTTCTCTCCGTCAGTTGACGATTGCTATGCTGTAAATCTCTGTGCGTTTGATCGATCTTCGCGACGTTGGTGACTTGATAAACATGTCGCTGCGGAGTGGTGTGCCGATTGCCGTTGGTGCAGCGTTTGCGGCATTGTCATCTGGCCGACTTCTGTCGTACCTTTGATCGGAGGCGATTCGTCGGCGCGGAGGTATTACTTGTGCCGTGCACGACAACAACCGAAAGGGAGGCGACCGGACGGTGGCAGGGGTTAACCGCGACAAGAACGCAATCGTGTGCGGCGCGTGTTACGCTCGACGCGTTCCGTTGATAACTAAGTGCGCGATAGATGCGGTGGTCGGAGTCGCTCGACCGGCCGCCGATAATGGGCGCAAATGCGGTGGTTTGCAGCCAAATTGGTCGTTGCTGGTTAGATGTGGAGCGCGCGGATTTGCCGGCGGTTGCGCGGTCGGGTGCAGGTGTACGCGACGCGCGATAAACGTGCGCGACAAGGCCTGATTGGCGCTTTTAGCGGCATATCCGGCCACCAGTAGCGATCACCGATCACCAACCGACAAGAGTTATCATGTGGGGCGGTGGAGGCAACTTCTGTCCACGCTGCAACAAGCGCGTCTACTACGCCGAGGAGGTGATCGCCATCGGCAAGCACTGGCACAAGACCTGCTTTCTCTGCGGTACTCTCGTCTCGTGTTCACTGTCTCACTCCACTCTGTTTATGTTTACAGCGAACCCTGAATGCCACAAACGACTGGACAGTCGCTCGTGCACCGACCATGACGGCGAGGCGTACTGTCAGCACTGCTACAAACGCATGTTCGGACCCAAGGGCTATGGTTTCGGCGTTGGCGCCGGCACTCTGTCTATGGACACGGGTGACGAGCGGGAAGACCAGAACATCACCAGGTAAGTATGTTTCGTTTCCTTCTCTCCGCTCTCGACGAATGGCGCTCCCAAGGATTAAGTGTACGACCTTCCTGGTTTTTTGCAAACAGTTGCCGCATACTGGGTATCTTCAGTAGTCTCGTCCTTTGTGCAAATAATTGATGTCGCGAATTGCCAATGACCCTGAATAGCAATGAGGTTGAAGATGTTCCGGCGAACATCTTGTTGATTGGTGTATCAGTCGTGTTCGATTAGACGAACGTGTTTGACAATTGGCGACGATCATTGTGTCGCGTGAGCGATGGAGGCGTCGATACTGCGATGATGATGACAATGATGGTGATGGAGCGAGCGAGTTTCTGTCACTCACACAACTAATGTCGTGCGTTGGTTCAGCAACGTGTCGTCGTACGCGCGAGCGCAGGCGGCGCCGCTGATCGACGCGAACGGACAGATTTCACCGAAGCAGACGTCGGTGACCAGTCCGAGGCAGCGCTACTCGTCGCCGCCGTCCGTCGCCGGCGGACCGCTAATCTGTCCGCGTTGCGGCAAGACCGTCTACGATGCCGAGAAGATGATGGCCGGGGGATCGGTAGAGTGTTACTCATTTCTTCGCTCGTTCCCGAGTGCTTAACGGTCGTTTGCAGGCGTGGCATAAATTGACTTGTTTCACGTGCGCTGAGTGCAATCGCCGTTTGGAGTCGACGACGCAATGCGAACGCGAGGGGGA
>JAQGCX010000425.1:0-17125 GCA_034700205.1 Plectus parietinus | reverse complement strand
AAATACACTAAAATGATGAGTTTCATCGAAATCTAAAAATAAAAGTTTTCCTGTGCCAAGGTACTTAAGGGAAAGCTTGGTGCTTAGGAAAAGCGTGTCTTAAGCCTAAGCCTAAGCGTCTGTCTCTGTGCTGGATAATGTATTGAACGCTCGTGCTGCTTGCAGGAGATGTGTCGGAAAGGACTGATGATGGTGACGTTCGGACAGAAGAAGGAGTGTCTGACTCAGTACAGCGGGGTGGACAACAGCGTGCAGGCGTGTCGTCTGGCGGAGGAGGCGTTGCGCTCCGACCACCAGTGCCGCGCCGGTGGTCAGGCTTATTTCATCGTGGACGGTGGCCCGCCTGTCGATTCATTCGGATTCTGGCGACCTCTCATAGAATGTATGGGGATTGAATTTCCCCAACGGCGTTTGCCATACAAGCTCGTCTACTTCTTTGCCTTCCTCATGGAGTGTTTGTACCATCTGACTGGCATCGAGCCAGTATTCACTCGTCTCGAAGTCAATCTCATTGGCGTCACCAACTACTTCTCCATCGAAAAGGCGCGCAACGAACTCGGCTACCGACCCACGCACAACCACGACCTCAAGTCGTCCATTGCCTACTTTGAAAAATATTTCGCCGATCAATCAAAGGGCGCTGATGAAAGCAAAACAAAAGCATATCGTCCAATCGATCCCAAAGTTTGGTTCCTGTTGGTCGCCGTTGGCATGGTGATTCTGTGGTGTTTACTAGACTTCGTCATTGAATAAGAGTCAATTATGACCATTTTCTGCACATGTCGACAAGTAATATCACAGCAGCAGGGCTTGGACACTTTAACTTGGCATTTCTAGTGTTGATAAATGTGTTGCCATGCACATCAACTTTTTGATCCGTGCCGTTGCAAGTTGTTATTGTTGTAGCGCTTCAATTTTTGCACATGGTTCAACGCTACGAGTAGTTTGTGCTATCTTCCCGTGGTCTGCTACTGTTCGAATCGTATCGCTTGATTGTCTGCTTGTTTCGTTTCTTCTCCATAGCGGTATACACATAAACTGTTGCGATTTTTATGATCAGCAGAGCAAGGAAAAATTAGGCCGACTGGAGAAGGAATCGAACCCTCGACCTTTGACTAACATGGTCACTGCTCTACCACTGAGCTATCCGCCAACGCGATTGCGAATTAGTGATTAAACGAACTGTGAACGATACGAACGAACGCTTGGAACGACCCATTGTGGTCGACGCTCGGAGCGGCATTCCTTCGACCCGGTTTCGACGACAAGGTCGTCGCGCACCAAGCGTGGCCGATCTGTGGCTGTTGGTTGAGTCAGTGGATAGCCGCTGCAATCTGTTGGTTTCGTTGTCTCGCACGGCCCGGTCTCTCGTGACGCAAGGTCGAACGTCCGCCCTCGGTGGCTCCCACTCCCACCGGCCGTTATGCAAAGCGGCATTGTCTTTGTCGTCCGTTGGTCGTCGGCGCCCGCTTCCGTTGCGTCCAGTGAAACTGTCGTGGGACCGGACGCCGACTACGCCGATTGGTCCGCCCGTCTCGACCCCGCCCATCGCCGCCGATCCGACGCATCGCCTTCCGAATAGGCGAATGTTGACCGAAAGCGAGAGTCGCGTGCCCCCAACGACGACCAACTGGCGTTCTTGTCGCCTCGTTACAAGTAACCATCCGGCAAGAAGTCCGACACCGCTTTGGACGATGGACGCGATGCTACTTGCTTTTTTGATGGCATTCGTCTTGCCACTGTCGATCGCCGGTCCTATCGGTGAGTAATTAACAGTTGAGAACTAGTTGAATAGTTCAAATGTAGCAAATTATTTACGTTCGAGTGGTGGTCGGGGCGGCAATGTTCGCCTTAATTGATTTGGTGTTGCACGGCTGCTCTGCAAAAAAACCGATGTGTGTGTGGTAGTGAGCACGTTTTGGTTGATGAATGCGCGGATGGAGCCAATGCAGTCAGTGTCAGCAGTGGGTGGGGGCATTGCGCGCGTGTTCACTTACCGTAACGAACGGAGAACCTTGAACGAACGATCGGAAGCCGCCACGGCGTGAAGGCCCGGCGACCGGATGCGGCATTTAGAGCGCGAATGCGACTCGGATGCGCAGAGAGCGACGAGCGCCATTTATTATGCGATCCTCCCCCTTTGACACCCGATCGTGCCGACGCATCGGTTCGTGTCTCCATTGTCGCCCACCATAACCACTTGGCCTCTTCCCTCATCGCATCGCGCCTCGCTTTCAGTACCGCCACTGACCGTCGTCGGATGCACATTTCCCACAGCACTACAGGGGACATTCAAGCGACAGAATGAGTCTCATCAACCAAAGTTCGTCGAGCGGGGCATTCGAGAGCCGCTCCAGTACGAGGACGTCTATATCGGACCGTCGTCGGCGCCCTATTGGGGCGACTGCTACGACAGCATCGGCGACTCCTACGTTCTCGGATTGAAGTGCGTTCCATTGAGCTACGCAATCGCAGCGCCGTGATCAACGATTGTCCGATTTTGCAGAAAGGTCGGCGGTACAGTATGCTTTCGCTGCTTCACAATCGTCGCCAAAGCCGAGAACATTCTTCAAGTCGCCAATCAAGGAGGTAATACTCAAAGAACCAGTGCCTGAGCCACAATGGTTATTGTCATTTGCATTACAGAGCAATACTGCTATCGCACGGTGGACGCTGCGAAACGAAGCTGTTTCGACAGTATCAAGATAACACCTGGCGATGGCATCATGCTTTACCGTTCGTTGACAAAAGAAATATTGAGAGTCTGAGAAAACGATTAATTGCAGGTTCGGAGAATGTGCGGTACGAGTATTGTCCGCTGGACGGAAGGGCTCAACTCGAGTATTCGCTGGGTGCGGGTCTGCATTGTCCGTATCCGTCACAAACGCCGGCGGAAGTGAGCAACTGTGAAGTTGGTTATCGACTCGACGTTCACCTACGCGGGTGCACATTTCCAGAATTTCGTAAGTGACGAATCGTCTGCGGAAATCGGCGCTGGGTGTCTGTTTGATCGTGTTCACCACTTGCGCGCCGTCTTTTGTCGGCGATTGTCGCCTGCGCTCGCGTCTCGCCCTTTGCCAATCGACCGTGAAACCTTGACCATAGCGCCAATTGCGCCACAACGACTTGTGTCGTCTGTTTACCAGCCGTATTACCTCCTTCCTCCGTTACAGAAATGACCATGAGATGTATGGGCTCCTGGAGCGCCGGCGATGGACAACAAAAGTACTTCGCCGTGTACAATGAGCAAGTGGGCGAATATCGCTGCGGTGTACGCGTCATTACCTCAGTGTCGTCCTGTTTATGCATGTGTCGCCTTTAGATGTTCTCTGACACCAGATCGACCAATGGAAGGGCCGTCGCCGCTTTGTCCAATGATTCGTCTTGCACCAATCTGTTGAACAACAGCACTGACGGATACGAAATGTTCACGTTCTATCAAGGTACTTTCTTTTCTTCTATTCTTTCACACATATCTTATTGTCACCAACCAGTTGTAACCTTAAACAGCTCAACTCCTAATCAGTGCCTTTATAGTCAGATTTTTTTGAACGGTTAACCGGAAATCGATTGAACACCGCTCAATTAAATGTCGCGCGCTGTCAAAATCCAGAATTTATTGAATTGAGTATCATTAATTTGTATAATTTAAATCCATTTCTAGTAAATGTCCCACAACGACATTTGTCACTATTACACATCTAAAATTCTGAGGTTACGGTGCTTTCTACAGTACGTTCTTTACCGTCAAAGAAATTATGAGTATAAACCCGATAATCGTTCAGAGCAATCAAGCGCATGGCCTGAGGCGACGGAACAGTGTCAGTTCCCCAACTGGGTGCAAGGGAAGTACGACACTCTGTCTATCTCGGGCGACATCATGTCCTACTACCAGCACCAGGACCAAGCGGCGATGATGACAGTGAACGCGAAGTGCGTGGCGGTGGAAGGTCAGCGAGTGCGCGTCTACTCCAAGACTCACTGGTACGTCGTCCTCACCATGGGAATCCATAGCCAATGTCTCGTTTCAGCGGCGACCCGATCGGTTACCACTGTTTAATGTTCCAACCGCGCAGTGGTTCAGTGCTCGAATTCAAGACCGCAGGCGTCGTGCAGGCAGATGACGACCCCACCCTGTGCAAAGACGACAAAGTCTTCAACCAGTCTTCCTGGACCACTGTCTCCGCCGAAGGAACGATTGGAGAAGTCGTCCCTTGCTCGCATCCCGGACATTTCACCACACCCGCCGAGTTGCACACAAACGGCGGCGATTGCTTCAATTTGACAACCGATTGCACACAATCCTACAGTATGCGATTGGTTGCATACGAATGCGCATCGGGAGCCATTTTCGATTGTGAGTCGAACGCTTAACTTCATTGTTCATTTCGTTATTGTTGTTTTTTCAGCACGACAGTATCAATGTATTGCTTCGTGGAGAGAAGAAGAGTATTGGTACACTTACGTCACGCGCTTCAGTGACGATACAAGAGGCTGTTTTGTACGTGCATAAGGCTCGATTCTCTGTTTCAATGTTTAGCTTGCAGGTTAGTAGATATACAGAAGGCAGACTCTACATGACTTGGACAGGCACCCAGTGCAAAAGAGGTTTCAATTTCGCTTCACAAGAAACCGGAGCTGAGCAAATTTTCGTGCTCGAAGCCAGAGGTTTGTTGCCAAAAAACAACTAATGTGCTGATCTAATAAATTAAATTTTAAGAAACTTGTCCAACACCGTCGCTCTCCGGTAAAAAACCAGGCGACAGGTACAACGACAGAGACTTCTATCAGAGTGTTTCGCTCGATCCATCCTCGTCTCCGACAGTGGCGCATTCATGGCCAACGGCAATTATTACATTATGTCTGCTGTATATTATTCGATTGTAGTCGAACGTACACATACAGTGAATTTACAATCTATGTCCGAGTGAGAGCTGGTCTGTCAGTGTTTTTTTTACATGTACAGAATAAAGGACTGAAACACAGTCTTTGGATTGGAAGAAGTGCTAAGTGAACACATTCATCGTCTCGCTTTAACACGGCGTAAGAAGTCAATTAGGTTGATTTGGTCGGCATCGAGCAATTTTTTCAAATCTTGGATTTGGTTTGTGCATACTTTCTGCTTGAAGAGATCAGTGCGCAATAGTGGTTGAGCTTGAGTTAAATTTTTCTGGAAGCACCGCAGCACACGGGGAATGTCATTGATCAAGCACTGTTCCAGCGTGGTCATTTCTCTGAACGTGCACGCTGGCTGGATTCGACCGCGGTTGCACATGTCCATGCACTGGCTGCCGTACTCGATCGAGTTCTGCGCACAGCAGCGGCGGACGTCTTGATTCTGCGCCACACAAAGCACGATCTTCGGCAGCTCGTTGGCGCAGTTTAGTCCGTCCGCGAAGAACTGAAACGCCAATCAGACAAATTGCATTTGAAGCAAAATGCATTTGGAGCGCCAACTGACGTTCTGGGCGGCATTGTGGTCGTATCCACATAGTGGTCGGCACTCGCTGCTGACATCCATATTCTGACAGCAGACGTTCGCCCGAAGGTTCGCCTCGCAAGTGCAAGGACAACGTCGTCTCACCACTGCACGGAAACGCCGATTCGCGCTCTGGCAGAGAAACGCCAGTTTGTAGCAGTAAGTTGGATCAAAACAAGTTGGTAGAAAATGACCGGCGGCATCCATGTCCGATTGGCCGACGACGCTCCGAAGCTGAAGAGAAGAAACGAGAAGGATAGCGAAGATGGGCTGCGTAATTGGCGCCATCGTCTGAAGGTTGATAAGGATGAGGCGAAGACACGCGAGGCTCATTGTCCGGTCGCCAGCAGCCGACGACGACTTCGACTGCTGAGAAACATGGTCGACGACGGCTGAGGCGCGAAGGTGCGGTTCGTTCAGATAAGATCTACGCTGCTACGGGCGTTGAATGACTTGGTTGTCGTCCAGATGCGATCGCAGTTGGTGCTCGTTCATTCATCACCATCAAACGTCGACGCATTGGGACAGCCGCGACGCGCACGTCGACTCGCTGCAGACGGCTGATTAGCTGAGGAGGATGGCGCGGAGTCTAATTGACCGCCGCCACGACGGTGAGTGCCAAGTCAAATGGCATGAGCTGCGGAATTGAATTGCGCCGCCTACCAGCGCCGGTGTGCGCCGTCTATTGATTTAACGTCGTCACGAATGAGGCGCATGCAGCCGTTGGCCTAGCAGAGAAGGTGCGCCTGGCGCTGACAACGAGAGTTCGGCTGTTCCGCCGCCGCTCGCGCGCTCTCGGAAGCGCACGGGAAGGGCAGGTCGTCTCGTCTCGCCGATCGTCCACATTCAGTCGCACTTGCCCGTCCACCGTCGACGCAACAAGCGAAGCGGATCGATTTTCCACAAGTCGTCCCTTCGGACTGCCCGTCGTTGGTCGGCTTGTCGACGACAACAATAGCGCCGTCGTCGTCGCTCGTCCCATCCGCCCATTATGGATCGGTGTCGGTGTCGGAAGCACCGGCCGAGGAGCGGCCGTCGTCGACGACGCGCGCTTCTCATATCGCCGCTTCACACCGGCTACTGCTGAACGAACCAGCCGCCGCCAAGGCGAAGGCGCCCGCGGCGCTCATACGTGTTGCCATGGCCGAGCGCCGGCCGACGACGACGGGTCTCCTCGTGGACTGATTGCTGTGGCGCCGCTTTCGCCGCCTTCCGACGGCCATGCTGCACACCAGCCAACACCGACTCTGGCCAAGGCCGCACCGTCGGCGCTGCCTTTGAGCAGCGAGCGATGCAGACCATTGTTCGCGACGGTAAGTTGGTTGTTGGTAGAATTCGTTTTCCCTATCCCACACTATTGATGCGTCGGTCTAGCCTCAGGAGCCTATTATAGCCTGATATATGAGATATACAGTCGAACCCCGATAAGTGCACAAAATGCGTATCAATTGTTAGAGCACACGCCACCGCACAAAGAGGCTACGCAGTTCTGCGTAGTCAGTTTTCATGTTGGCGTGTGCTCAAACAATTGATACGCATTTTGTGCACTTATCCGGGTTCGACTCTATGAATATTTCTGCAGGATTTTTTCGCCCCACTTGGTGGTGCGTCGCCCACTCATATATCAGGCTATAATAGACTCCTCAGGCTGGACCCACGCATCTATATCCCAGACTAGCAATGCTCATTGATGTCCTCGCTTTGTTCTTTTAAAACTTTCAAGACAGCTTTATTTATTAAGCGTGACGAACGCTGCCGATCGAATGTAAATACATGGACGGCGGCAATAAAAACAATAAATTCAATCGTGAAAAGTAACGATCTTGGAGTTACTGCGCGTCCCTAAAAACAGCAGCACAGTTAAATTGAGAACGCTTTTAACTTGTTGGTCGTTTGCAGCCAGTCAGCGACCGACCACCCAGCTGCTGCATCACGCACCCAACTCTCTCAGCTTTCCCGCCAACCTCGCACGCTACCACCAACGCCCTTCTGTTCATGGCTACGGCGCAGTCATTCAGCGCGGACCGAGCAGCAGTTACCACCAGCTCTCGGTGGACCCGCAGTACCAGCCGATCTACGCTCCGCCGCCGTCGGACCGCGGCTACTACTTTGGCGAACAGTCGGAGAACGTGGGGTATTATGAGGCGCGGTCGCCGCCGCCGCACATGTCGTTATGCCGCTGGTGCTGGACGACGATTTGCTGCTGCTGTCCGAGTTGGTGGTGCTGGGTAAGCAAATCTGTCATCCGATCATCCGTCGGAGTACGCGCACGTCGCCGTTACTGAGCAGTGTGAAATTGCGGTGTAGCAGGCGAGGGTTTTTTATGAACAAGATGAGATGGCGCTGTCAGTTACGGCGAAATCGATCGCGCGGCAAACTGACTAACAAGGGAATATTCGTGGCGGTGGTGTGTGGACGTGTTTGTCCCCGTGTGCGCACCGTTGTCGAAAACGACGCCCACCGCGGCAGGCGAGCAACCAAAAGCCGCTCTCGTTCTCCGCGCAGTTGATCTTGTTAGCGCGGCCAAGAGGTAGGAGCTAATAGGATTTGGTCGAATGGACGAACGACGACCATTCCGCGTCGTCCCATGTGTGTACTGGTCGCCGAGGCGCATTTGTCGAAACGTCGCCAAGGAAATGGTGTCGGTCGGGGAATCGGCCATGATTCGACCGAGCAGCTCTCTCCTACCTGTTGACGGACGTCTTCCAGAGTGCCCGACAGACCCACGGCTTAGTCGATCGATGGCGATGATGGACACTGGGCATAGAGAGGATCGTAGGACGCGTGTCCAACACATCTGGCGCTTCCCTGCGTCGCTCGCATGACTAATTGCGCGAGGAGCACGGGGCTGTGCAGTCGGGCGCCCGGCGGATCATGAGTCGAGCGTGTTTCGGCGACGGAAGGGACAAAATCCGGCATTTATCGAACGGCGCCCCAGCCCACGCCAGGCCGCCCCGACGTGCCCGATCGATCGGTCGGCGGCTGTGAGCGTCGTCCTTGGCCGGCCGACCGTCGAACCGATCTCGTCCAAGCAGTCTCTATAAATGCGTGTTCCGCAACGCCGCTGTCGGCTCGGCTTCCCCTCGTCCGTCCGCTTGTCGCCGCCCGTCCGATAATAGCCTATGACTAACTGACTGCCACGCCATGCTCAACTTCTGATCCCGCTTGCAGGCCGATCGAGGCCAGACGATGCCCTGGAGCTCCTTCCGTCGACGCTCGCAGGATGACAAAGGTCAGTTCATCTGTCACGCGCTGTGCAACCAACTTTTTGCAGCAGCAGCGCAGCAACGTCGTCAGGGGAAAATCAGCGAGGAGGTGTACCAGAAGATCAGGGAGGTGGACCAGCAGACGTCGACCCTCACCGCGGCGGGTGTTCAGGGTCTCTCTGCAAGGGTGCTTAACAAGTGCGTTCATTCGATTGGCCTTTTTGACGCACTCGAATGCGGGTTTTCCGCTTCAGGTACGAATATCGACAAGACCTGGTCGACGGCACGCCCGAAATTCACGTCTGTCAGCTTGTTGAGATTATCAAGAAGCCCGGTCAAAGTCTCGGGCTCTATTTGCGTGAGGGAAATGGTGTCGATCGGCCGGACGGCGTATTCGCTTCGCGATTCGGCGAGAACTCCGAGTTGCAGCGCTACGGCGACATTGTTCGCCCTGGCGACGAAATTCTCGAAGTGAACAACGTGCAGGTTTCGCATATGAATATCGACGATGTCGTGCTTATTCTGTCGATTCCGCGTCGTCTGCTACTGCGACTACGATTCGTCAAGAACCGTCGAGAGCCTGCATGGTTGTCAGTCGATGACGGAGACTCGTCTCGCGCCGCCCGGCCCGACCATAGTCGGCCCGTTGTCGTCTTCAAGAAAGTCGCCTCTGCCGCCAACAACTCGAATACGGTGACGCCCGCCATCTCCCGCGAGGACAGTCACGAGAGCGGTTTCGGCGAAGAAGGTCAGGGACCGACGCCGACGGCCAAGACGTCGCTGGGCAAACGCGCGCGCCAACAGCTCGCCGAGTTGCAACAGTTGCAACAGGGCCCGAGCGCCTCCACCGCCAGTGCCACGATGCCGCGACCAACGGTCAGAAGCATCGATATTCAGCAGCCGTCCACGTCCGCCGCCGCCTCCACTGCCCACTACGCGCCGTCGCCGTCCATGTCGCGAGCGGCACGCACGCTCAGTCCACGCGAGAATTTCGCTCTGCACAATCCGCGTCTACTCGACAGCCACGGCCAACCCATGTTCGAGCTCGACACTGTCAGTCGTACTGCGCGCGTACCGCCGCCCAAACTGTACGGCACCGTGCGTCGCGCAGAAAGCTTCAACCCCACCATCTCCATGGCGCAGTCTGTCGTTGGCACATTGCCTCGGTCGTCGACACACGCTGCACCTTCCGTGTCGATGTTCAGTCCGCGTAGCGTCGCTTCTGATTCGCTCATGGACTACCAACGAACATTCCAGCCGCCGCCGCTGCCGCCGCTCAACCCCTACGCGACCAACCCTCGCGGGCCCGCGCCGCCCGTGCCGCCCAAGCCGGCGATTCGACGACCGATCGGCACTTCTTCCGCCTACGAGCGTCAGATGCAACTGAACGCGTATAAGAGCAACTCTCTACCTCGCCGTCGACCGACGGGTGCGACGCGCACAGTCAAATGGCGCAACGACGTGACGGGCGGAGGAGCGGCGGTCGCGTCCACGCCTGCCGACATGTCCACCGATTCCGACGGCGCTATTTCGGCTCCCGAGTTCGCCATGTCGCCCACCTACGGCGGTGGTTACGCTTCGTTGCGTGGTATGTTTTCCGTATGTATGTTCACTGAACTCGCGCACACGAGTCCGTGCGACGACGAGCAATCGATCGGCCAACTCGACGCGTCGACCACAATGGCCTAGTCGCTAACGTGGTTGGACGGGCGCCGACCCGTGCCTGACCGCTGAGCTTTGCGCGCACAGACGGCGGCCGCTTCTTTAGCAAGAGGACGGACCAGACGGGCCGGGCGTGAAACGCGGCAATCGGCGAGGCGACGTCCCGTGGCGCCCCAACGGGCAATTGCCGAGTAATTGCTGCGGCCCAGTGAGCAGCGCGGACGGAAACCGTTCGACAGATGATCGCTGTCTTGCCGGGCCGATCCCTTCCCGTCGAACATCTGATTCCGTCCCGCCCTCGAATCGATCGCGTGTCCCCCTTGCAAAGATTGCCGCACCCTGCGCACTCGCATCCCGCCAGTCGGTAGTACGCTTCATGCTCTCCAGTTCTCTAACGGACGTCTAATAGTCCCCCTCCCTCCCCTCCCCCACTCCTGCGCCGGCGGGCAATCACGTTAGTAGTTGTTGCCACGCGTGTACCGTTGCAGGCTATCGTGGTCTCAGCAACACCATGCGTGCCCATATTGGCAACCAGCTCGCCCAAGGTAGAACAATCGACGACATATTCTCTGCTCAAGAGTACCGCAACTGGGCCGGCGGGGTATACGACCCTTTCCGCCCCGTCCCAGTACTGCCTCAGCAAAGGCATTCTCGTTGGTCGCACACCTACGGCGACGGTGTTCGCTACGGTTCCGAACCTCGCTCCTCATCGCTTCCGCCTCGTGGTGTTCTGTCGCAATTCAGCGCTTCCCCTAACTCCACGCCGCCGCTAGGGCAGCGATATTCGACGGCCACTGCGGCGGCAGTTGCTGCACAGCAGCAGCAGCAGCAGCAGCAGCAACAGCAGCCTATCTACAGCAATTTCGTGCCGATGCGTCCATCTGACCAAAGCGTCTACGATCGACTGCACGTCTCACCTCTGATGAACCGTCGCATGCCGGCGCCGTTGCGAACAGCCGGGCCCGGTTTCAACGTCGACGACGACCTGCGCATCCCACCGCGACCGGCGCAAACCTCGACGGTGCTAACGGCAATGACTGGGCTGCTGATTGTGCATATTCTGGAAGGACGAGGACTGAAGATTCCGGAGAAGCAGAAAGCGTTCACGGACGAGATGTACTGCGTGCTTGAAGTAAACGAAGTGCACAGAGCGCGCACGGGCGTGAGCACCGCGCAGCAACGCTTCCGTTGGCAGGAAACGTTCGAGATCGACGTCTCGGACGCACGCGACACCGACTTCTTCGTCTACTCCTGGCACCCGCAGTACAGGTGACAGCTTGGGACAGCTAATCGCGCACTTTTTGCTCTGGACGACAGTGAAATGATCTTTCAGACATAAACTGTGCCATAAGGGCTCACTCAAGCTGCTGGAAGCATTTATCGTGGACCGCTTAAATGGCGATCGAACGTTTGCGCTGAATATGGAGCCGCGCGGACAGCTGCTCGTGCGCATCGGATTTCACAATGTGGCGACCGTGTTCCGGAGAGCGCCGTCCGTGCGCATCAACGCCTACTTCGGCATCGACTTGTGTGTGCTGGTCGATCGCGAGCAGAGCGGCTTGGAGGTGCCCATTGTGCTGCGCCGACTTATCGATGAGATCGAACGACGTGGTGTCGACTCCGCTGGGATTTATACCCGTAAGACCAGCTGTCCATCTCTCACGCGCCCTAATAACAAATCTGCTGCAGTCTGCGGCTCGACGGAGAAGAAACGGGCGCTGCGCGTGGAGCTCGAGCATTCGCCCAACGCCGCCGATCTGTCCGCCGACGCCGTTCCGGACACCAATGTGCTAACCTCGGTTCTCAAGGACTTTTTGCGCGAGTTGCCTGAACCGATCATTCCGGGCTGCATGTATCAGATGTTAGTGGACGCCGCCGCCGTTTCACTGCCCAACGACCGTGCGGGCAACGCCAGACTCATGTTAGGCGTGCTCGACTGTATGCCAAGGATCAGCAAGGTGCATTTCTATACTCATCATTTCTACGAGAGTCAACCAGAATTCAATGTCATTCAAACAGAAAGAATGATGTTCATGGAACAAACAAATTTTCGCTTCTAAAATCTTATTGAGTATCAATTATTACTATGATAGAAAGCAGGAAACAACCATATCTGGTAATGGTGACACAACGAAATTGGTCGCAAACTTTCTCGGTATACGATGCGTCTTGAAAATCTGGTTAACTCTAAATCGAGTATACTTGTCCCTGAGGCTGAGGATGTACTGAAAGAGTTATTTTATTTCAGTGCACACTGATGGTGCTTATGGACCATTTCAAGGCGGTCTCGGCATCCGAGCCGCACAACGGTCTGCAAATGAAGCGCATGGCGGCCATGTTCGGTCCCTTGCTGTTGTGTTCGTCGCATCCGAAGCAAGGGATGACCGCGGATATCGCCGCGTCGGCTGCCGCCGCCGGTCTTCCGCGCAGCTTCGGCCAGGACACCGGCAACAAGCGCATCGACTTCCTCAACGTGCAGACGGCCTCCGACACGTTCGCCATGCTGCTCGAATTGTGGCCAGGCAGAGTCAGTAAGTTTCGCTTGGCCAATCTATCCTCTGCTTGTGTGTCTGTCGGTGTTGCAGATAGTTGAACTAAATTTTGCTACTTAGTAAAATGATATAGGCTTCATGCTTATCATATAATGTCATTCCATGGCAACGAGGGACTAACATGGCAACGAGGGAACTTCCAAGGTAACGAGTGGGTTGCCTAGATGACCCCCTCGTTGCCATAGAATGACATCATATGATAAGCATGAAGCCTATATCATTTTACTAAATATACAAAATTTAGTTCAGCTATCGTAACACTGTCCAAAACAAAGGCCATTATCCACAAAGTACCTTTTTCGGTAAAAGCCTCATTATTTTCAGTCTGCTGCATGTCAAATGATCAACACAGCGATTGCGCGCTGCTATTTACCAAAAGTTTACGATTGGGGAACGAAAACCGTTTTCTTTCAACCTCAATCTAGTGGAGTCAACGAAGAGAAAGCGTATGTCGGATTTATTTACTTTGGTTTGTTATTTTTACTTATCAAATGAAAGACAAGATTATATTTTTGAATTCTAGTACCACCCACATTGGACCCAATGAGATTGGATATCGGAAATCTGCACAATTGGTTTAAAAATCCGATTCCCAGCCCATGGATGCCCATTGCTTGGTTTCCACGAAATTTTACCGATCCGGACTTTGACTACCGTAATGGCAGAATTGGTGACGACGCGATGTACAACGTTCAATTGGGACTCTTTGTCATCGGTTACAAAGAGTCCAAGGACACAACAATCAAGAAATTTCGTCCTGTTCACAAAACTCTCGCACGACTAGCAACGTTCACGAACAAAAACTCGATCGAATTTCGATGGAAAGCGCAAGAAGAGAGAATTACCCTGAGTCAGGTCGAATATTGGTATTTGACAGCAGATGAACGTCGCACCGACTTGTTTACATATCGAATGGGATATTTAAAATTGGCGCCAATACGACAGAACTTGGTACAAGCAGAAACGCTACTATCAGGGTACGGTTTATAGTCAAAATTTGGCCATCGGTATAGAAGAAAACTGGGGTTTGGTCTTGAAAGCAAAATAAGGACAAATGAAATTGTTTTGTCTCAAACGCTTATCATTGGCACAAACTTGTGTTCGCTGGGTGTAAAACAAAAACTAACTGAATCCCGCACGATATTGTGAGTTTATGATTTTTTTCCTGACAGGTTACGGTATCATCTTCCCATTTCTCTTTACTCAGTACAAAATTATGGCTATAATTGCTATTGTTTTAAGTGCGCAATTTTATTCCAGTCTCGATTTTGCTAAACTGTGTTGTATGATTGATGTTTTTTATTTTTAGTCTTGTGAGTTCACCAGTATCGCTCCATTGGCTATGGACAACTGATCAACCAAATTTCCCAACTGGAACAAATGGATTCGCGCAAGACGACAAGAAGCGTGAAGAATTTGTCGAAGACAAAGCGATTGATATGTGTCATGACTGGTATGTCGATTATACCATATTTCAGTCTCCAATGATATGTAATGATCTTCAGGTACGACGAAGATGGCGCGCAGTGGAATTTCATTCGCGAAACGGAAATGAATGCATCTTGTCCTTGCGTTGAAGATCAGGCCAAGCTTGATATCGGTCGGTTTATGCCGCATCCGCGGTGTTCACAGGTATCAATTAATATCGTTTGTTAATACCGTATTTATTTTCATTTTGTGACATTTTTTTCAGTTGTGCATTTCAAAAAATAAATAATGAAATCCTTATTTGATAACAGTTTAATTTCAGCTATTTCGTGATGTGACTTGCACAAGTACCCTTGGCGCACAAAACTGCTACATGTCTGCACAAAATATCTACGGCACGCACATAGGAAATGGCGCCAACAACGCTGACAGCAAGACAAGGTAATACATACAACAATTTTGGAATTAAAATTTTGAAAAGAAAAAGCAGTATTAAAAGCAAATCCAATTTTCATATCAGCCGATTCGCTACACATTACGGGCAAGTATGCTGCTACGATTCTCAAGGAAAGCTAATGCAAACAAGCTATCAACCAGTCGTCAACTCGCCTTTTGGAGAGCTTTACAGTCCTGGCTTTCCAATGCGCGCTTATGAATTCGGCTCTTCGCCATTTCAAGGACAGTATGAGGTACGATGTCGATTGAGAATTTTGGGAGGCAAATTTCCCTGCACTTGGAAGCATTAGGGCACGGGAGTATGAGGGGTGTACCCCAGAGGTGGGCTGCAGTTTTGACTTGCCCTACATATATGACATCACTTTTGACCAAAAAGGGTCATTCTACCAACACCTTGTCCAAAATATTTTTTCACCACTACGTGGCGAACAGGTTTTTTAGAAATTTTCGACCTCGTACCCTACATATTATATGTGGCCATATGTAGGGCACGCCCACCTCTGGTGTACACCCAAGGGATCTAAAAAATATGAGGTATTAGGGCACGGGGGTATGTGAGTGCACCCCAAGGGATCCAAAAAATATGCACTGAATAAAAATGACTTTCACCGGAAAAAAACGTTTTCGACACGTAGTGTGGCGAAAATTGTTTTTGGACAAGCACTAGATAGAATGAGATTTTGGGGAAAAATACCTCAAAGTTTGTACCGTATCCACGTCTGATAAAAGATGTAGTGAATACCATGGAGTTAACTCCAGTTTAGTCATCAAATTCATAAGCTTCCTCGATTGCAACATATAATTTTTAGGTTCCCGGATTAAGCGGCTTCTACCACGACCTGATGCCCTACTTTTTCTGCTGCAAATATGCAAAGTATCGTTGTCAGCTGTTTTATTGGCGACGGCCGAGCAGCGGATGTCAAGAATATCAGCCTTCTGCTATTGGTACAGTTGTTTTTGCCAATAAACTTTCAGTCCTGATTTAATCGCAGTAATATGTGAGATATTCGGTAATGATTTCAACTGCAACTTTTTCAGGCAAATCGATGGGCGCCGGATCATTTCACACAATCGATAACGAGAAGTTCATATTCAATGAGCCGGGAGTTTTCACTCTGCTTTACATACCGCAAACGGTTCACAGTCCCGAAGTGAACATTCAAATTCGACTCGAACGTTATCCAAACAGAAAAATCGATTTCAGTGAGTATTTTATTGAAAATAGCGAAAGATCAGAGTTTTAATCTTTCGGGGTGGAATGAAATTCAATTAATGATAGTGCTCCTTAGCTACTTGGCAATACTCCCCAAATATGATGATGTTCAGTGATCTTCGGAAATTCTGTAGAACTCATTCGCTTCAGGTTGGAATATCTTCGGAGCGTTGGGAGAGATTCACATAAACTTTTTCATTTTAGGTTTGCTTGGCGGAGATATGGACCAAGACGAACTGGTCCAATTGACTAACGCCACTGTAATCACGGGGATTTCACTGGAATCCTCGGATTCCGAACGCGTGCATGTAGTTGCTCGGAAAGATACGCGACGGTTTCGATACCGAACGAGTATTATTGTCGGGAACATACTACGCTATTTCGATACAATGACACTCCAGCGTTACAAAGGTTATGACAAGTACTTATTTGACAGACCAGACTTGGGGGAGACAAAGAGAGGGAGGGTTTGGTCATAACTGATAGGTAAGGTAAAGCTTTATTAACTCCAAGGGAATTTTCCAGCAGTATAAATTTACGTACAGCCTACCCTCCATCTAGTTACCGGCCGGTTCCCATGTCTGTCTGGCATAGAAAGAGTAAATATATTTCCTAATAATCAGCAAAAATGATTTACAGGTTTATTAATTTATGTAAATAATGTACAACGAGGACAAGCAGAAGTGTACGTCGTCTTGGAAAAATCTCAAATCGGCATTAGAATCCGGGAATCCTACGCTCTGGATATTGATCGAGTAACTGATTATCATGAAAGCATGGGCCTGCTTGACATCGCCATCAGTGTTCCGCCTCATTTCGGCGTTGTGAGTGATTTCCATTTACATAATGACAAATTATCAACAATGAAAGCAAGTATGCATGCTTTGGTTATAGGATAAATGCACTAATACAACCATATCTCAGTAAAAATAGATACAGTCGAACCCGGATAAGTCCACAAAATGCGTATCAATTGTTAGAGCACACGCACCCGCACAAAGAGGCTACGCAGTTCTGCGTAGTCAGTTTTCATGTCGGCATGTGCTCAAACAATTGATACGCATTTTGTGCACTTATCCGGGTCAGACTGTACTCATGTACTTATAATTTCTTGGACGGTAAAGATAGT
>JAQGCX010000424.1:0-17153 GCA_034700205.1 Plectus parietinus | reverse complement strand
AAGGACACAAAGTGTCTAAAGTAAAATAGTTATTGTATTGGCCACGAATCATCACCAATATTTTATCGCATGAATGCGATATCGATATTTGAATGCGATATTGATATTAATGCGATATCGATATTGCACGATAATGTGATATCGATATTTTGATGCGATATATCGATATCGAAGCATATCGATATCGATATCGCGACATGACTACCCGCACGCAAACAATAGCAGCATGCGCATGCATATTTCGCATGCGATCCAGATCTGTTACTTCAGCCTATGTTTAACACTACGCATGTACCGCATGCATGCATTTTAGATCAATAACATTTGACAGGGACTGTCACATAGTGGCTGATTGAGTCAATTTTTCGGTTCTGAATTCAAGCATATTTGTTCGTCAGTTACCTGATGCGGAGGAATATATTTCTTGCGAGACACTCGCCAGACACGAACATGAATTTCTTTCAAAATACGAACTGGATTCCCGATTCCGGCAAAGACATTTATTGTCCGAAGAACGATACTTTGACGGAATAAGCTGAAAAATTGGAAACTACTTAATTTGCTAGCACAATAATATATCGCTGCAAGTGCAAATATCGCATAAAAAGTTAAGCTAACCCTGTCAGTTAACAAGGTTATCGCTATTTCGAAATTTTCAAGAAAATTAAAATGAATCTCGCACAAAGAACCTTATAATTTTCATCGTTGGACTAATATTTGTGATTGAGCATGAGCAAGATTTGTTGTTGCAGCTTTCGGTAAAATTTTGAGTAGGCCGAATTTAACATTGAGACAAATGAGGTAAATGCAAGTCCGCCCCACCCCGCCCTTGAGCTGTAAAAAGCGGCCCTGACCAATGTTTTTCAATTTCCCGCGTACAAGCGGCCCCTTACTGAAAATGTTTCCAGCCCCCTATATTTTTCAGTCTCTCAATCCGGTCCTGCTTGAGAGTTGGAACTCGAGAGCAGAAATGGGCGAAGGGTGTGGGGTAAATCTCCCCCCTAGGTATGCGCATTCCGGGATGTCCAAAAGTTGAGGGAGTATGAAACGTGTTCGCCACGTAGTGGCGGAAAAGAAATTTGAACAAGAACTGGATAGAATGGAGTTTTTGGAGCCGGTCCCCTGGCTGAAATTTTCGGTACTCCATCCCATAGCTGTAACTGCTGGAGAGGGGGTAGGACCTCGGCCGGGAGGTACCCTCCGTGTCGAAATTTTTTTTTGACCGCGAATTCAAAAAAGTCGAAAAACATTTTTCGGAGGGGGGTGGGGGACCAGGGGGATTGACCCTGGCCAGGGAGGGTACCTGAAGCTAGCCCCCCTGGCTACACCTATGCTCCATCCCCCACCTCTCGACCTTATCCATTTCTGCATGGGAGGCTAGACTAAAGGATAAATTACTCACCAAAACTTTGTATGAAGATTCCGGCTCCAGGTCTGTAAAAACGAAACGACCAAAAGAGATGCTAAGACCATTAATAATTTCGTGTTCCATCTCTTCCTGAAAATCATGCATTGAGAATATGCATTATTTGTCTGGGAATCGAATATTTGTCTAGTACATTTGTGATCATAACGCTGTCTCCGTGTCCAGTTGCGTTTGAAACTCTCAACTTGTACTTTTCGAAGCAGAATTGAGTTGGGGCGGCAAGAAATTCAACTTCCAACGTCCTTTTTTCCAAATCCCGATGCAGGTTGCGAAATCCGGTCACCCAATGACTTGCGTCAGGATTGGCTGTAAAAATGGAACTTGGATGGAGAAATAAAATTCCTAATTCAAACTCTTCAAAACAATCAACTTGCTTCCAAGTCCAAGAAGAATGATCTCAATCCTTTGACTTCTGACGACAACAATTCTAACTGACCTTGATCACACAATGCCAGCGGAAGGCAATTCAGATAAAAACTGCTTGGTAACAATAGTTTAGTTTTTTTTTGTTTGAAACAATCAGTTTAGTTTTTCGTCCCAAAAAAGTTTCCGTCTCATCCCTATTTCGTCCTCGGGCTAAAGAAAATTGTCGTTTAGTCCTTGGACCCAAAAAAGTCCTTGGACCCAAAAAAAGTCCTTGGGACGAAAAAACACTGCTCTTTGTGGGAAAAGATAAAACTGTTGGGGCTATTGGAAGTGAAGCATTGCTAAAATTAGATATAATCTGTTTAAATAGGTGTATCAAAACAATTTTACATGTTTTTGTTGAACTACAGTGGAAATAGAAATAACTAATTCAACTTTTGCCGAATTTGACATGTTCCTTCACCGTTTCCTCTCACCATTCACTACCATTGCGAACTAAATATTTCAGAGGTGTGTTCGGGTCGAAAAGTTGGGAGGGGGTTAACATAGCTTTGGCCTAAAAATTTGCATAAAATTACCGTAACTTTATGCAAATTTTTTGGGCCGCCTTCGGCGGGCGAAGGGGGGTTAACCCCCCCCCAAACACCTATGGTAGCTAGGTCTCCCCTCGGTTACAGGTATGTTACATACTTTTTATCAACTCTATTTGCAGACAACCAAGAACTGCAAATATTGAGACCGAAGACGGTCTATTCCACCAAAGATCAGGACATAATCGAGCAATTAACGAGTACGGAGAAGCTGATGGCCGAATTGAAACAGACTTGGGAAGAAAAACTGTGCAAGACCAAAGACATTCGTAAACAGCGCAAAGCCAATCACCCGAGCTCGAAACAGTCCTCAGTCGACGCAAACAAGGTGGGTATATATGACATATATCATGCCAGTTTTAGAGAATTATTTGGAGGTTTCATGATAAAACTGTGTTTTGTGAGCTTATGAGCCTGTATTTTTTTAATAATTTCATTGTTTTGCACGCGATTCGAGGTTATCGATTGAAGAAATACAATCAACGATCAATTATCATTATTTATTGCCTTTTTTGTTTCAGATTGTTCACACTGAAATGATGTCATTGACTGCCTCTTCTGATGATTCTTCTGACGTGTCGCCGAGCGACCGAGCACAAACGTTTGCGGACAAAGACGAAATGAATTTGGATTTATTGGCTGCCTCTGATGATTCTGCTGATGCGTCACCAAACGACCAAGAATACGACGACAAGTCATTAGCGGTCAATGCTGACATCCCTAAAAGCGCCGTCGAGTTGCCGTCCATCTGTCCTCCTCAATCAGAGAAAGACTCGCTCGAAGTTGAACTCGAAGATCACATTGATATTGGTGAACGCGTTGTGTTCGTTGACTGCGGCCAAATCAACCCCAAGCTGTTGCTGAGCGGTGTTGATCCAGTGCAGTACGGAGTGCTCAAATGGATCGGGTGTCTTGAAGATCAAGGAGCTGTCTACGCCGGAGTTGAATTTGTGGGTTTTAATCATTTACTGTTAATTATGTCTTCAAGTTTTGGACAATTATTGTAATTGAATATATTAAACAACTATTTGAATTCGTGGCCTAAGCTGAGTGCATGAGTTATATTAACCGTAACATTATATTTTCAGGACAATCCAATTGGCGACGATGGCTATTGCCATAAAGGGAAGCGAATATTGAAAGCCAAGAGTGGTCACGCTTTATTTGTACCGTACGCTAAACTAGCTCGCGAAGCCGAGCATCCAAATCTGAAACAGTCGTCGAATTTGACTGCAACTTGCGCCGACGTGGACAAAGGACTCGGTCCTCTGCCGCCTCTTTGGACGAAAAAGTACAACCGCAAAGGCGAACCGTACTTCGTTGACCACAACTCCAAGTCGACGACGTGGTACGACCCCCGCTTGCGTACGTCGTAGATTGTTTCTTGCGCGCTCAGTAAATGACCCGCGGATACTTTTTTTAGCGAGAAAAGCACAAAAACTGCGAATTTTGGAACGTCACGGCGTGCCTCGGGGTCAGAAGAAACGTCGACAGCTTCGCGGTGTACGTTTCCTGCTTTTTTATTAGTTAAAATTTCTGGGTTTCAATGAGTCAAGGGCTGAGCATACTTCCAACGGCCCAATTACCAAGAATGAATTATATATTCTTGATCACGCAATATTTATTCTTGGTAATTGATCGCAAAACGGACCGTTCAAAACGGGCCGTTTGAAGTATGCCCAGCCCTTTACTCGTCACGACCAGGCGGGTCCGTTAACGCATAATCAGGGGCGGATCATGGGTGAGGGGGGCCTGAATACAAATGTTCTATGTCAATTTTCAAGGGCCCTATGGAGACCTCCTAGGGGGCCCCCTTCAGTATTAAGACTTGCGGTGGGCCTGAATACATGTAATCATTATAATCCACTATGATCCGCCCCTATGCACAAGTCAGTGACGGTCGGGTACAGTTCCCTCGCTCAAGCGTCATCCATTTTCAGGGCTAGTCCATCCGTTTTCAGGGCTAGTTCATCCATTTTCAGGGCTAGTTCACCCATTTTCAGGGCTAGTTCATATCGTACAATTACAATAAAAGAATGAAAGTAGGGATTCAATTCAAAGTTTTTCGATGTACTGTATCGGTGAATTACTGGTTGTTTTTGATATCGTTTAAGTTTCAGTATACTTTCAGTGTTCACCATAAGTGATTTATCCCTGTTGGAGCAGGATTCAATGAAAGTGATTGTAAAACGGCAAAGTGGATTCCGTTTGGCTCAGTTGGATGACGAGGAAAAGATGGAAGGTCTGGACGCGCAAGACGTCTGCAAGCAGAAATGCAATACTGACTTGCTCCAGAAACTTGACGAAGTGAAGGTATATGGCGGTTTCGGAAACCTCGGGGTCCCCGACACTTTTGACAAAGAAAACTTGGACAAGTTTTGTCGGGCGGACGGTGAACACGACCGCTGCATTATCGCCTGCGGCTTCATGATACAGTTTAACGTCAGAGATTTTGTTTGCAAGACTCACTATGACAAGGTAAGTAAAGGATGCGATTCGATCATTTCGTCTCAGGACATATGGCACTAATCCAACGTTTATTGTATTGGGGTCTGGTAGACGTGGTTCTTTCTGTTAGTTTTACAATGATATAACGTGGAACACTGAGAAAAATTGCTATTGAACATTTTTTGTCTCAGCGCATATACAGTCGAACCCGGATAAGTGCACAAAATGCGTATCAATTGTTTGAGCACACGCCAACATGAAAACTCACTACGCAGAACTGCGTAGCCTCTTTGTGCGGTGGCGTGTGCTCAAACAATTGATACGCATTTTGTGCACTTATCCGGGTTCGACTGTATAACCTTTCAATATTGACTGCAGCTTAGGATCTGAGACTTGATTGAAACAAGACAAAAACCACATTAGAAAACATTAGCTAAAAAAACAAAATAAATCTCTGCCGAGTGAAAAATGTGTCATATTACAGATGGTTAGTTTCCTTCCTTGCTATCAACAAGCAGCGGTGGCACTGAGAGAGCAATGCGAAGACAAGGAGTGCAGTCGTCATCAGCCCTATTCACCGGACATGGACGGTTATGCGAGCCGCTGTACCGGTCTTCAGTGCCATTTGAAATGCGCCAACTCATTACTGAAATCTCGCTGTGTGGGCCGTCTACAAGGAACGGAGGCGGCGCAATTTCTCAGGGATTTTACTAACTACCAAGTGAACACTTGGAGTACAACTTGGACGGCACAAATGTTGGCCCAAGGCAAAACTCCCCTCTTTCCCACCGTATGCTTCCCGTTTTTGTGCGCTGGAAAATGAATTGAGTACACAATTCAATGAACATTCAAACATTGCTCATCGTGTCACTACATGACTCATGTATGTGCGTTTAATCAATCTTTCAAGCGTATTGATAAAGACCCCGCAGGGTTCAAAGATTAGATTGCGTGTTTCCAAAATACATGCTCAAACTTGAATTTCGACCTTCTTAATGCATCTATGCATCTATGCATCTATGGATGAAAGCGCAATTTCTGGCAAACCGGTCCGTCTAATTTAAGTACATGAGTGCGCATTATAGTCAAAATTTGGCCATTGGTAAAAAAGAAAACTGGTGTTTGGTCTCGGAATGAAAAACAGGGACAGATGAAATGTTTTGCCTCAGGCGCTCACCATCGACTCGCTGAGTATCGCAGAAGCGTTAAAAACTGACTAAATTCCGCAACAATAGTGTGGATTTATGATTTTCTTTCCCTCAGAGGTTACGGTGTCGCCTTCCCGTTTCTCTTTACCCAGTACAAAATTTTAACTATATGTCTGCTTACCTGCAGTGGACGATAAGCGGTCCGTCGCAAGGATTCTTCTCGGTGAACTGGCGCACCCGTCTGCGAAGTTCGATGAAAGCGCTGATGTAGGGGAAGCTGTCCAGCTCCCACTCGGTGAAGTGAAAATGTTTGATAATGCGCGACTCATCCTGGCCGTCGCCGCTAATCCTCGTTATTCGTATCGTCCGAACCACCTGACAATACCATCGTTCTTATTTCGGAGGGGCTAGTGGCAGAGGTGGACACCAGTGCCACAACTAATTGTTAACTGGTTAAGCCAATGAAGTAGGAACCTGATTAACTTTTGCTAGTTACCTTGGAGATGAACTCGTTGCCATGGTGATGAACTCGTTTCCATGGAAACGAGTTCATCACCTAGGTAACAAGAAAAGGATAATCAGGGTCCTACCTCATTGGCTTAACTAGTTAACATTAGTTGCAACACTGGTGGACACCTAGGGAGGGCGGGTACAGAGGGTACAGAATGTACCTCGCAGTGCGTGGGTAAAAACCGACGCTGCCATCAAAACGGCAAACGCGCGATCCGTTGAGACACACAATGACGACGGGTTAGTAGGTTGCTATGGCGACAAATGTCAAACGCGTCAAACACGCGTCGCGGCGCACTCGTCGAACGCACGTCGCGGCGTTCGTGTCCCGTCGCCATAGCAACACACTAACCCGTCGCCATTGTGTGTCTCAACAGATATCACATTTGCCGTTTTTCTGGAAGCGTCGGTTTTTACCCACGCGCTGCGAGGTACATTCTGCACGCCCTGTATACCCCCAGGTGTCCAGCTCTGGTTGGTGGCACTGAGTAACTTACAAAGTGAGCGTATGTCTTCGTCTCCAAGGTTTCTACTTCGATTTGGCCAAACAGAAACTTGGTCAGCGGCCAGTATTGTAGGCACATTACCTACAAGTGACTGGACAATTAGCTCGATCCCTTCGATATGATAGCGTACTCTCATAAAGTCGAAGACCTTGGTGAGCATGACGATGCAATTGGAGCCCAGCTCCCAGACCATGCGCCAAAACTCGACATTAGCGGGCTTGGACTTGATTGCCTGCGTCACGACGTAGGCGCGTTCCTTTAGCCAGCTCTGAGACAACGAACACCGTTCAGGAGTAGCGCAACGAGAGCCCAGTAAAATAAACACTGTCTTGTCGTGTCGGCCGACGGCAACGTTGTGCAAAAAAACCTCCCGTCCAACACAACGCTTCTTTGTATTAGAATTACGATTTTTTAAACTCAATTTGTTCGTTCCTTATCCATATTCGAACTACAAGAAAAATACAGTGAAAGTCCTTGAACACGTATGTCAATTTTGTGTGCTTTGATTGGTTAATTAATTAAAAATTCGTGTTTACATTTACTCACATTTACATAGCTCGCGTTGCAGTAATGAGAATGTGGGTCCGCGGGCAGCCGAGGCAGCACCACTCGATTGTAGTCATACGGTAGAATGTCGGGATATGGGTTGCGATCCGCCAATTCTCTTTGAGACCCGACCTCTGTCTTGGCCTTTGTCGGGTCCAGCGACTTCTTTATCATCTGAAGAACGCCGACAATATTTACTCAGAGCCACAAAACTCAGAAAAACAACGACGCTGTCCCGATCGTTACTCTTGTTGTGGTTTTACGTACTCGTGCAGCTGGCAAAAAGTTGGCTGTTTTTCCGACCAGATATATCACTGATCAAACGTAATCTAAGCCCTTTACCTTCCTATAATTTTTGAATATTAATGTTCTAGAAATTGTCCCTTTCTCACGTGCAACTGCTTCGAATTCATAAAACGAACGATGAATAAATTCATTAAAAACCACCAATTTGCGATGAATCATGTTCAATCTAAGGATGAAATTAATGTTCTGTCCAATGTTATTATGTTAAAGTAATTTTAGCGTCGCTGCGAGTGCAATTATAAAGCGCTTGATGGGGTTTTGAAGAGAAAAGATAAATTGAGACTTGCCAGAAATTCGCCTTTGAATAATATCCGTTTTTTTCGCCGTTCTTGTACGTAGGCGACGAACCGACTGGCGTCGATGGGTTGTGTGGGTACGGCTTGCATCGCCTTTTCTTCTTGCACTGCAGTGGGAAAGAATCGGTATATGGAAGTGTGCTTGAAGAGCCAATGAGCGAACGGCGACCCTCGGGCGTGAGCATCGCCCAAAATCGCCTCCAGGAGCTTGCGGACCATGGCGGAGGCCCCACCCCGGGAACAAAAGGCAGATGGAGACAACGGGATGGAGCACAAAGTGCGTACATACACAAGCTCGTCCTGTGACGCTCCTGAATGGCGCCAAGGACGCGACCACGATGCGCCTCCTGCCGCCTCACGTCCATCATTCGCAACCAAAGTCAAACAGACTCCTCTTCTCCTGTTTGCGTTACCCTCTTGACCGTCGAACAAGCCCAGCGGTTCAATTGCGCGGTCGCAAAAACAATGCGGCGAGTTGAAGCGAACCGGCGGGCGACCAGAAGGGGAGGGTAGAAGCGACAGACAGACTGGCAGACGCAACAGGTTGTTCCAAGCACCCGCCCGCCCTGCGCATTTGGGCGAGAGCGATGGTTAGGAGACAGCCCGCGTCTATAGACACCGATGAGCGGAGCAGTGCGGACGACCCCGGCAATCAAGCCACGTGTGACGTAGGTGACTCCTCTCCTTCTCGAACGACCCATTTAGTGCGCGGATAGCGGTCGGAAATTGCGCCAAAGCCATCTGCCATTACGCGCGTGGTTCGGTCTCGAAAACATCCCGCGTACTGCCGCCAGTCGTCGTATTCTTATCTCTCTTCGCCCAACAAAAGACGCTCAGCCCGCACGCAATTTGAACACGCGCGCATGACGATGGTCTTGACGCTCTTTTTCTACCATAATAGCGTCACGCACCGTAAGCACGGAAGCGCACCGCACGGCGCTTTGATGTTTTGATACGCAACTTCGCATAGCGGAAGTGGTCCCAATCGGGTCCGGGCAGCGAACGACGGAATTTCTCGGCATCACGATCCTTTTGCATTTCGTGAAACACTTGCATGGGCAATTTGGCGAGCAGACGCCTGCGCACGCTCGTTGAACGGAACACCATGTGGGACATGACCCACCGACAACGGCAGTCTTCGCCCGTCCAGCAAGACAGATATACTCCCAATGGTATGACAACAACATCATTGGCGACTTACTCTCAATGAGAGTGCGCTGGGAATCGGTAAATTGCGGGCGACGAACAAAGAGGATAGGATGTTTGAGAGATCGAGTACTGCACTGGCAAATGTTTGGCGACGGGGAAGCGCGACAACGACTAGATATAAGTCAGCAAAGTAAGCAAGGTGCGAGAGCGAGTGGCGATTGAAAAACTGGCGAAACGCGGCCATTGAGCGAGGTGTAGGGAACAACGAGGAGGTCGTTAGCCGGGATTCTCGCTGCGCAGCGCCCGAATCTGTGCACTTATCTCAGTCGTTGTCTTTGCGCACATTTTCAGAGAACGCGCGCGGCGCTTTACGGCTTCGCTCTCCGCGCGTAACGGCAAGACACACCACCGACGCACCTTGCCCCCCATGGTTGTCGATGTGGCGTTGGATAATCGCCGGAGTAACCGTCGTCCAGCTGAAGTGCCGCTTGGCATACGGCAGCTTCTTGCGCGTGGCCTTAGTTTCTTCGACGACGGGGGCTGTGGACGACGATTCGCTTTTGTGGTTGCGATTACGACGGAGAACGACAGTGGCGTCGGAGGCGCTGCGCTTGCGGACGACGTCGGCGGCGAGCGACTGGTCGCTCGCGTCGCGCAGACACAGCAAACTCATGGGCGCGATGGGCAACAGAGGTTAATGGGGAGAGGAGGGCGCATTGAGGACGACAGGCTAGCTGGCAGCCAACGAGAGGCCTTCGTATTGCAGCAGGAGGCGGCCCTGAGGCTCCCGGCGCCTGCAAGGGGGGCGGCCAGCAGCGTCGGTGCCATTCTTCCAGGGGCGGCGGACGACGGGTGCAACGGATGCGCACGTTCCGGTGGGCGAAGCCTACCAAGTGTAAACATCTATCAGCGCCGCCGTCGTCGCGCATTACATCACCGCTCACCCCGCCGCACGGCTGGACCGCCGCGCCCTCGCGACCACGGGGACACCAATCGGATGTCCCCCCAGATCACTGTCCCGATTGGAAATGTGAACTGACTTGCGTGGAACGCCGCCGATTCCACCATCGACGACCCCACCATGATCGAGCTCCGCACCAGCCGGCCCGACATCGACTCCAGCGTGTTCGCCCTGTCGCGGTGGAAGAGCGCCGACGCCGACGCCGACAAACTGATCGGCATCTTCTTGTATACTGCGACGAAGAGGTGCAAAGAGCCGCGAAAAATGGCAGCCGATGACACAATGAGGAGAGTCAAGCGAGTGCGGCGCTTCTCGCGACCGCTCTCGCGTCGCTTCCCAGCAACGCTTCATTCCGCAGCGGTGTCGGATTTCGGCGTGTTTCCCGATTCGCAGAAACGTCCTCTGTTGCACTAGGGCGTTCCGTTGACAGACGTGACGAGGCGTCACCGACTGACGCGCCGTCATTGTCTGAATGTGGCCGTGTCGATGGCGCAACTGGGCACCACTGTCTTGTCCCCCGACGACGCGCGCACTAAGTGCTGCTCAAATGCGCTGATGCGCGACAAGTGGGCTGTCAGGGAGCGACAAATGCTAGTACAAGCGATCCTCCCTCGGCGACGATCACGCGTAGTCTTGCGTAGCTGCGCATCGTTCAGCTAATTGTTGCGTGTGTGAGACGCGGTGGGAGACGACCGCCTGAATGAACTAGTTGTTTGGTGCGGCTCGGAGAATTAGCTCGCTCAGTTCTTGCTCTTCCGCACATGTAACTATGGCGTTTTCCTATCGTCGGTGGGCTCGGAACGGAAGTGACCGAGAGCGAGTCGCGCGCGCGCGCGCGGCTTCACACGCACACGCAAACCAGCAAACCTCTTCCCTTCCGCACGTGATAGTTGGTGACTTTGCGGACAAGGGCGTCATAGCTGAGCCGACTCAGCAAGGAGTCGCGACGTTTGACGCCGATGCGGGACGCGGAGGGTCGCCGCGACCTGCGTGACATGGACGCAGACGTCGACTACCAGCTGTAGCAGAAGCAGCGGCCGGTGCGTGAGGCGTGGACCATCGCTGATTAGCGACGAGGATGTTGAATGCACCGGCGTGAATAAATCGCCGTCGCGATGACGGGCCGCACGCTCGACCGACGGTCAGAATGGCTGACGTCAATCGCCGAGACGAAGAAGGCCGATAAGCGACAACGACGCCCGATGACAATTCGTCGCCGTCGATTAGCAAATCGGCGGCGACGGTGGTTGGGCTCAGGTTGCGGCGTCGTTGACGGTCGACGGTGGTCGGCCGGGGAATAAACGCATCCGCCGTCGGATACTCCAAGTTGTAAGCGCCGTCCACGCGCAGAAAACAGCACACGGCAACGGCTTCAAACAGCAAAAGAAACCCAGCAACGCAGAGCGTGTGTGGTCAAGGTCGGAGATAGAGGGAGCCACGGAGGCAAAACCGCTCCGTCTGTTCTTCCAGACAACGTCAGCAACAACAAGCGGGCAATCGGCAGGTACTTAGTGGCGGTGGTGCAAGTTAAGCTGACGATTGCGCCGAAGCCGCACGGTCTGATGGTCTTCGTCTGGCGGATCGGTGGGTCGTTGCTGCTGCGGTGTGAACGCCGAGCAGCCGCAAATCAAAACGCGCCGGCCGTGGGGTTGGAAGAACGTCAGCGCGCGTTCGGCCCGACGACCACCACCACCGCCAGTACAACCCGCATCTAGCGCAACAGCTGATCTTCTCCGCCCGGAACGCACCGCCTCCCCCAGACGCTACACCAATACATGCTCCCACAATGTTCGTCCCCGCACGCGCCGAACGCGCCGAACAACGCGAAGATAAATTGAGCGTGTTCTTACTGCCGAGGACGTAGTCGCTGATACTCTTGCGCATCTTGGTCGACTCGCTCTTGCGATAGTTGTACTTCTTGCGCGGACTGTCTGAGGGCGGCGGATGATATGAGCTGGTGGAGGCGAATGAGGCGAGTATTCGAGCGCCGAAGTTCTGGCGACGCTGATCGGCCATAGCTTCGGCGGCTCATCGACGGCTCCTCAACGCCGTCCACTTCGTCGGCGTCTTGACCGCGGCGCATGAGCCGGCCGGGAAGCGATTAGGCGCCCGGTGTGGATTGCGCTCGGCGCTCTTCCCGCAATCGAAGCTGTCAATAGGACGCAGCGCACGGACGTTTTCCGGAGAAGGGCGAAGGAGGTGGGCGCCGTAGACGGGCGACGACTTATTCACACGACCTCGACGTGGGTTCGATGGCGGGCAATGAATGACGCGGCCGCCGTCGGCTACTTGACGCGACGGCGTCTTCCCCGGTGTGCTTCGACAATCGATCGAAGTAGTGGCACTGCCGCCGTTAGTTCTTCCGTCGTTGCCGCTGCGGCCGCCGATTCGATTCAATCGCCCGCCGCAGATTCGTTGCGGCCGCGAGTAGAACGCAACCAAGGTCGCTGCTCTTCTGTCGCCCGACCAGTCTGCAAGGCGCTCGAGTCCACTGCTAATCCATTAATGAGCCACTGACGACAGCAGCGGCACCGTCGTCTTCGGCCGCGGGTCGCCAGAGACCGCCGCCAGAGACCAACACCATTTGCTGAGCGGCCACGGCGCTGCCGACCAGTCCGAGTGAAAACGACGACGAAAATGGAAAGCAGACGGCGTTTCGGCGTTCCACTGGCACAATCCGGAAGACAGCGGTCGGATGGCAGCTATTGGAAAAAGCTCATCTCGAGTTCGACAAGAGAGACCCTAGCTGGAGGAGGTGAAGGTGGCTCTTCTCTTGGCCAAATGCCATCGATAAATCAGAGGGCATTGAACGGCGCTGGATTCGGCGACGTCGACTGGCTTGGTCTCAAGGGGGAAGAGAGGAGAGAGGCGAGTGAGTCTGCTGTGCGGAACTAGGAGCTCGGGCACTGCGCTGGTGCTATGGTGCTCGTTGCAGACTCATACGCCAAGGTATATAATCCATTAGTATGCATGGAATCGAAGCATTGTGATTGGTGGGTGCGAACGCGCGTTGGTGGTGACTGACTGCTCCGTAACCAACAACGTAATCAAGCAAATTCCAGCTGTCAGAAACAGCAATCTAATTTTTAGCGAACAAGAAATCGATCGACCTCTCGGCCCCGTTTTTTCTGACGCCGGACCGATTTAGACTCATTCGATCATTTTATCCGCGCGCAAGTGACAAGTCTATCCAGTGTTTTCTTAGGCGAACGGAAATTTATTTGGAATACCGACCTCTTTGCTTGCGACGCTCCTTTTTTGCTGCCGCCGCCTCTTTTTCGCTGAAATCAAAGTCGTTCGTTATAGGGCGATTTTTCTTCATGGCGACGGACGCAGCCAGATAGAACAGCAGGTTAGGTGGCGGGGCGAACACAATACTCGAATGACAAGCGTCTCAATCGCTTGTGACAGAATGAAACTTATTTGCACCTACTAGACCGACACCTGATACTAACGATATGCCAACATATAGATTTCGATTTCCGGTCTGGTGAAATAATCTCGGCGTTCATTGAAGAAAATGACAGCCGATGTTTGAGCATAGACCTTTTCTCATAGATTAGTCACTAATCAACGCCCGTGGAGGATCAATTTGATACTGAAGGAAATGCTAAGAAAGCTCAAAGTACATCTCCTGATAATAACGCATTGTAATTCTACTTGGATTCGCTTCCCAAAGCCATTTTATTTTTAAACATGACGTTTTGCCGGCTTTCTTTTACATGCCATGTGACTGTTCACGGATAAAGCAAACTAGAACCTATGTATCATTCCATGAACGCAAAAGCCAACTCTACATGCAAAATACTTCTTCGAAATGAGTGAAAGAACCTATGTATCATTCGATGAACGCAAAAGCCAACTCAACATGCAAAATACTTCTTCGAAATAAGTGAAAGACGCTTAGATGTCAGTCAGGGTCAGTGATAAAAAGAACAACGGGAAGTTTTTTAAGAGAACCATTGTAAACTGGTGTTTGAAAACGCACTTTGAACGATTGCAACAGAAAATATAAAGAACTTACGGCGTGTCGCTGCCGTACATGATGGAGCGAAGACCGGCCATTTTGCTGCTAATTACTGTGTTCGGGAACGAATCAAGTGAACCGACCGACGACGATAGACGCAGATAAGCGTTGAACAAAGAAAATCGTCCAAGTGTGCCCGGCGAGAGACCGGCGAGTGGGCGACCGATTGTTTTCCGACGCTCTTGCCCAACGTTTGCTCAACAATGTGCGCAACAGGGCGCAGCCACCGATGGCGTCCGTAGACAAGCCCCACCGGCAGAAGCACCGGCGCGGATTAGAGGACGTCGGACACGGCCGTCGACGCCGCGTCCGAGCTTTCGCGTCGTCAACCGGTTGGTACCAAGCCGCATCCCGCGCGACACACTGTCGTCCCCACTCCACCACGATGCCCGACTGGACTTTTAGAAGACACACTTTTGGCCCACGTCGATCGCGCGCCTTGCCGCTCTGACCGCCCAAAGGTCAGGTGCGACGCATCGTCATATTTCCCGACTGGGCGGGCGTCGCCCGTCGACAAGACGCTGAGGTAAGCCGAGCAGCTGCCCGCGCTCGACAGAGCTCCATTGATCGTCCGTCTGCGCGTGCATCCGTTACCATCGCGCCGTCAACGCGTACACATCCGACCGACAGGGCAACACCAGCATGTTTACCGCACGCAAACCACACAAGCACAACGCACTCTCTATATCGTATCTTTCTACCCACGCGTCGTCCGACCTGCCGTCCCAACCGCCGGTTCAGCTGTCGCTCTTGCTCTCTTTTCAGTCGTCTGCAATAGTTGCGAAGCGTCGGGGGTAAAAACGAACGGATCGGCTGGCGGAAGCGGACTCACCTCGTTTGCCGAACGCTAGGCTGTTGAATGGGTTCTGCGGACGTTTTATAGCATCGCGCTTGCCGAATGCCATACTCTGGAACGGTCCTCCGCGCTTGACGAATTCGGAAATGTCATAGTCCAAATCCAACGGATTCGATTCGAATGCGCTTGGCGAGAAGTTGGGCGAAAAATATCCTCTCTTCCCGAACGCCATACTGTTGAAGGGACTTGCTCTCTTCCCGAACGCCATGCTGTTGAAGGGACTTGCTCTCTTACCAAACGCCATACTGTTGAAGGGACTTGCTCGCTTTCCAAATGCCATACTGTTGAACGGGCTGGCTCGCTTTCCAAACGCCATACTGTTGAAGGGACTTGCTCTCTTCCCAAATGCCATACTGTTGAACGGGCTGGCTCGCTTTCCAAACGCCATACTGTTGAAGGGGTTGGGTCTCTTTCCGAATGCCATACTGTTGAATGGACTGGCTCGTTTACCAAAAGCCATACTATTGAACGGGTTTGGTCTTTTTCCGAATGCCATACTGCCGAATTCATAGCTGCCTCTTTTGCCAAACGCCATGCTGTTGAAGGGGTTTTCTCGTTTGCTTCGCTTGCCGAATGAGAGGGTGAATTCTCCATCGTTTCGGTTGGCATCCTGAAAAGTTGCTTCCGATAATTGCACCGTAAATTCCCTCGATTGAACGAATAAAAAAATACTTATTTCAATGAGTTTACATTGGAAAAAGTACACTAGGCAAAGAAAGGGTACTGTACACCGCGTCATTGTGAATTGAAAATTGAAAATTGAAACAAAGCAAACATCATTTATTGTACCAATTAAGTATTGAAACAGATATCTATTGACATCCCGCCTTTCTCACACTGAATCATTATGAGACGAACAAATATTGGCATTCGCAGTCAGAAGGATGGAATTCGAAACGCGAACAAACCTGAAGAACGGCAGCAAGAGCGCCGGTTGCCGAGAGCAGAAGAAAGGCCAACAGCGACATTTGAGCCATATCTGTGTGGGAGGTCGGAAATAACAACGCCGTCGGTCAAAGATGAGTCGTCGCGACCGAAGAACCGAGCGCCAGTTCCGATGGCGAACTCAACAATAGACTAGAAATAGCTGAGAAAACCGCAAGTAACCGAGTCGTCCGGATTATAATTCCTGCGATTCTAGCAGCGACAACACCCTGAGTGAAACACAAACGATTGCGCTTGCAACCAGTGATGTTACCCAGTCAAATAAGTTGTTCTACATAAGTTGTCAAATAAGTTCGATAATTTTGAAGTGTTGCATTGAATAATTTCTCTGAAAATCGGCCCGGCCCCGGTACTTTCCTTTCGAGCCGGGCCGGCCCTGAACATCACTGCTTCAACCTCGTGCAATAGTCTAAAACATTGAAAGAAGAGGGTCAATATTGGTAAGCACGCTGAGTGAGCAGTGAAACACATCAGTCACACAACGAAATTGCAACATTTTTCGCAGGAATCGATCGATTCACTGGTTAGTAGCAATGTGATAAAAATACATCACCAGCTATTGCTCCTTTTGATACAACCGACGACTGAAAGATCAGGAGAGTTTCAAACAAACCGCTACCGCGAACCACGAACGGTCTTTTCTTCAGCGATTCCAATGGCAAGTGAGCCCGTTACCCGGCCATCCTGCCGAGATTGGCTGAATTCATCGGTGCTAAAACTGTGGGCGTTCACCCACAAACACTGTATTCCCCAACGCCTGATCAAAACGAACGATCCAGACGACACTCGCCTCGCTAATGAAATTGGCGCACACAAACCATTGCGGTCGGCCCGTAGTGCCCTTCCATTTGACCTTCAGCACCTCCGCACTTCACACACTCCACAACTATCCCATGCGAATATGCGTGGCAGTCAATCTTGGACAAAGTTAGCATGCTCAACTGAAGTTTATAGTCAGAATTTTTCGAACGGTTAACCGGAAATCGATCGGACACGCCTCAATTGAATGTCGCGCGCTGTGAAAATCCAGAATTTATTATATTGAGTATCATTACTTCTTATGATTTAAATCC